>QRFJ01003890.1:0-129947 GCA_006176705.1 Cocos nucifera
GACATGAATAATCATTATTAACTCATAAAATGCTCCCGACAAATAGGATCATCATGAGGATGGTGATTGATCCGGAAGGTTGGTGTACAATCGCTTCTCTTTAGTAGATGAGTCTTGAGTCTATGGTGTGGAGATACCGAAGCGAGAGTACAGATACTCGTTAGAGAACAAGAGCACTGAGCGTGACCACCTCGAGTAGTCATTAGAAAGTCTATCTTCTGATCAATGAGTGACTCAATGCTGTAGTGGTGTGTCTGGTTCTTTGACCTGAGGTGCATCGATAGTTCACCTTGAGGGTGTTATAGTTTGACTATACCACAACCCGATCTTCTAGCCATACGAAATCCTGAGGTGTATGTTGGCTATAGCATGTTCATTGTAGGAATTGGATTGCATCAAGATAGAATCTATCTATCTCGGTGGTAGAGGAGTAGCCCTATGATGATCATGAGAATCAAGTCCAGAAGCCCATGGCCATGATAGAGTGAAATAATAGAAAGATTTTCTATTTAGGTTTTTACATCGGACTTGAATTGAATGATTACATCATATGATAGAAACTAGGGTTTGACGAGTTCGCCTTAACCCTAATCTGATTGGGGCTCAAGATAAAAGAGCTTAATCACACAGGTAGCTGCACCAAGAGGTTCACATTCAGCTCTAATGGGTTGCCACCATATACTGCTAGGTGTCACTGGTGGATTTTGGGAGCAACTAGAATGATTTAGATGATCGATCATTCTAGCTGTTTGAATCAGAAGAGTTCTGATCCATTGAAAGGAGTTTCGATGATGTCGATAATAGAGATCATGACATATCCCATTACTATATAGAACTGAACCTAACTGAGTCACATAAATAACGGTTTGAATCTGGTGATCATCAATTGAACTGATCTAGTTCAATTGATCTGAATGAGATTCAATTAGGTTCAAGGAAATTGTGCTAGCACTCGATTGAACCTAATGTTCTTCTTTTATTATCATAAATAGTTGTCTTGACTGAGCCAAAAGAGTTTGTTTTCAATCATAGGCCTTCACTTGATCTGACTAGAGCCTGGCCAAGTCAGAAAAGGGTTGTCTTATTTTGTAAGATAATACCTGCCATTTTTGGTCACCTGCAATTTTTCATCCTTTGACTTTGATCAAAAGTTGACCTTTGACTAGTCAAATGTTGACCATTGATACTTTGACTTCTTTCCACATGTCACGCACCTATTGGAGAGATGGTGGGAGCTTGTCCCCCTACCAGAACCTGGCAAGGAGGAGGGTGCACGCCACCCTTGGCATGTGCCCAAGTTTGAGGCACCCAGGAGTCTCTGTTAGATAGGGACTCCATCTCCTTTTTGGATTCCGATTAGACTTCTTCCAAGAACTAAGTTTGACTGGTCTTAGGCGCCATCTAAGAAGGAATCCAAGAGACTCTATTCCTACCAATCAGATTTAGATCTAATTTTACAAAGGGTTGTGATTGGTTGGGAAGAAGAGGAGTTGGATCATGCATAGTCTATAAATAAGACCCTGCGTACAACTCAAAAAGCATTGAAAATTCCCACATCCCAAGGCTGCCTCTCCTCTCCTCCTCCATGCCAAGTCTATCTTCTCCCTCTCCTCTCTACGCCCAAAGGAGTTTGGGATCTTAGTTGGTGCAATCCAGACAAGAGAAAGGTGACAGAAAGCTAGAAGACTGCGCTGCTGCAAGGGACAACTGCTGATCTTTGAAAGGTATTTTGAAGATCCTCTAGATCAGATCCAAATCTAATTTTTGAAGACATGATAGAGAAGAAGAGGATCTCTAGATCCAGCCTGAGTGGATATTGATAGAGGCCAGGCACTTGTGTGGCTAGATCCAGAACCTTCCGCTGCTCACAGGATCATCAACAGATAATAGGATTACCCTACATCAAGATAAATTAAATTAAATTTAATTTATTTAGATTTTATTTTTATTTTTAGAATAATAAGAATTAGATCTAAAATGTCCCAGATCTGATTCAGATCAAAGAAAATTTTTTTTGAAATATATCTCTTGATCCGATCAGATCTGAACGAATTTGGTCCGAGAAATCAGGATTTTCCTTCACTAACGAGGGTGAAGGCCTCCGATGATAGGGGTTAACCTCATTCTAGCGAGGGTAAAGGCCTCTGGTCATCTAAGATAGGGGGTTAACCTCATCCTAGTGAGGGTGAAGGCCTCCGATCATCTAAGATAGGGGGTTAACCTCATCCTAGCAAAGGTGAAGGCCTCTGATCAAAGGTGAAGGCCTCTGATCGAGGGTGAAGGCCTCTGGTCATCTAAGACATGGAGTTAACCTCATCCTAGCGAGGGTGAAGGCCTTCGGTTCATCTAAGATAGGGGTTAACCTCATCCTAGCAAGGGTGAAGGTCTCTGATTATCTAAGATAGTGGGTTAACTTCGTCCTAGCGAGGGTGAAGGCCTTCAGTTATCTAAGATGGGAGATTATCTAAGATAGGAGGTTAACCTCATCCTAGTGAGGGTGAAAGCCTCTGATCATCTAAGACAGGGGGTTAACCTCATCCTAGCAAGGGTGAAGCCCTCCGATGATCTAAGACATGAGGCTAACTGAAGGAAAAATCCTATTTCTCGGGTTAGATTTGTTCAGATATGATTGGATCAAGAGGAATATTTCAAAAAAATTTTCTCTTAGATCCAAATCAAATTTGAGACTCTTTAGATCTGATTTTATCGATCTAATAAAATAAAATAAAATAAATTAAATCTAGTTTAATTGTACCTTATTATGGGTAATCGTATTATCCTATGATGATCTCAATGTTTAACTGAGGTTCTGGATGTAGCCACGCAAGCACCTGGCCTCTATCGATATCCACTCGGATAGGATCTGGAGATGTTCTTCTTCTCAATCTATGCTTCAAAAATTAGATTTGGATCTGATCTTGAAGGTCTTCAACATGGCTTTTGAAGATCAACCGTTGTCTCTTGCAGCAGTGCTGTCTTCTTCCTTTTCTATCGCCTTTCTCTTGCTCGGATCGCACCAAACTCATGCCCAAAAACTCTTGGATATGGATAGGAGAGAGGACCTAAAGGTGGCATGGAGAGGAAGGGAGAGAAGCCTTATGGCATGGGCAAAGGGTAGAAACTTTTTATTCTAGGCGCAGACAAGATTTATATAGACCCTACTGCAGTGCCACATCATCCCGACCAATCATGGCTCTTTGTGCAATCAGATCTAGATCTGATTGGTGCGATGACATCATCTGATCCAATCAGATTAGAGTCCCTCATAAACCTCCTTAGGTGGTGCCAAGACTGGTCAAAGAGGACTCTTTGGCGCCATCCAAGTTGAAACCATGAAGCAACCTAGAGTCCCATCTGTTTGGGACTCTAGGCGTGATCCTCATGAGATGCACGCCTCCCTAGGCATGCACCCCCTCCCTTTCTACTTTTTAGTAGTAGGACAAAGTCCCATATTCTCTCCTATGGGTGCATGATATATTGGCAGATGTCTAAGTGTCAAAGGTCAACATTTGACCAAAGTCAAAAGACAAGATTTAGCAGGTGACGAAAAATGGTAGGTGTTGTCTTAAATTTAACTCATAAATTAAGACAACCCTTTTCTGACCTGGACAAGCTCTAGTCAGGTCAAGTAAAGATTTTTGAGTGAGTCCAAACATATTTGGCTCAGTCGAGACAAGCTTTAATGATTGTTGAAGGAGAACACTAGGCTCAATCGTGTGCTAGCATGATTTCATTGAACCTAATTGAATCTTATTCAAATTAATTGAATTGGATTAGTCCAATTAATGATATCCAGATCCAAACTCTTGTTTGTCTGATCCAGTTAGATTCAATTTCGAATGATAATGGGATACATCATGATCTCTATCATCGACATCATCAAAACACCTTTCGATGGATCAAAACTTTTCTGATTTAGATAACTAGTATGATTGATCATCCAAATCATTCTAATTGCTCCCAAAATCCATAAGTGACACTTAGTAGCATATGGTGGCAACCCATCAGAACTGAAAATGAACCTCTTGGCGCAGTTATCTGTATGATTAAGTTCCTCTATCTTGAGCCCCGATCGGATTAGGGTTAAGGTGATCTCGTCAAACCCTAATTTTCATCATATGAATTAATCATTCGACTCAAGTCTATTATGAAAACCCTAATAGAAACTCTTTTTATTATTTCACTCTGCCATGGCCATGGGCTTATGGACTTGATTCTCATGATTATCATAGGACTGCTCCTCATCTATCGAGGTAGATAGATCTCCTATTGGTGCAATCCAATTCCTACAATGAACATGCTATAGCCAACATACACCTCAGCACTCCAAATGGCTAAGAGATCGAGTTATGGTGTAGTCAAACTATAACACCCTCAAGATGAACTATCGATGCACCTCAGATCAAAGAATCAGACATATCACTACAGCTTCGAGCCAATCATTGATGAGAAGGTAGACTTTCTCATGACTGCTCTAGGTAGTCACGCTCAGTACCCTCATTTTCTAACGAGTACCTGTACTCTCGCTCCGGTGTCTCTACATCATAGACTCAAGACTTATCAACTCTAAAAAGGCGATCGTACACCAACCTTTCGGATCAATCACCATCCTCATGATGATCCTACGATCGAAAGCATTTTATGAGTTAATAATGAAAATTCATATCTTAAATTTTCAACTCTTGAAAATATGAACTATCATTACTATTAACTCAAGGGATGTATCATAGACACTTTTAAATACACATTATGATAGAAAATAATCTATTTTATTATTTATAGTCAAAATTATAATTTTGTCCTTAGTTGTGTATTACAAGTGTTAGCCAATTCTAGCTTCTAGGACATATATATCTAACAAACTCCCACATGACCTCAAGTCAATTGGCTACAAATCTAAGTCCCATCTTTTCAAGATGGGTTTCGATCTTCTGCTGGTCCAATGATTTTGTGAGTGGGTCTGCCACATTGTATGTGGAGTCGACTCTCTTGACCTCGATATAATCTTTCTCGAGGTAATCATGGATGAGGTGATATTGCCGCTCGATGTGCTTGGATTTTTGATGAGATCTCAGCTCCTTAGTAAGGGCTATGGCGCCATTGTTGTCGCAGTACAGAGGAATGGCATCCGATGGTATCACTTCGATCTTTACGATAAATTTTTTGTATTAGAATGCCTCCTTTGCAGCTTCTGATGCAGTGGTGTATTTTGCTTCCATGGTGGAATCTACTATCACTGTCTACTTGAAACTCTTCCAACTGACAGCACCACCATTACACACAAATAGACTTCCAGATGTCGACTTTCGATCATCTATATCGGATATAAAATTCAAGTTTGTATACCTCTGAACTTGGAGTTCTCCATTACCAAAAATTAACAACATATCCTTAGTTCTTCTCAAGTACTTAAGGATACATTTCATAGAAGTTCAGTGTTCTTCACCTAGATTTGACTGATATCTGCTCGTGACACTCATAGCATGGGCTATATCAGGTCGTGTATATAACATGGCATACATGAGGCTCTCTATTGCTGAAGCATAAGAAATCTTACTCATGCGTTCAATCTCCTTTGATGTGTTGGGACACATTTTCTTGGAGAGATGAATGCCATATCTGAAAGGTACTAATCCCCTCTTGGAGTTTTCCATGCTAAACCTCTTTAACACTTTCTCTATGTACATCTTCTGTTAAAGACCTAGCATCTTATTCGGTCTATCTCTATAGACTTTGATTCCTAGAATGAAGGATGCTTCTCCTAGATCTTTCATGGAGAATTCATTAGATAACCACATTTTAACCATGGTTAACATGGGAATATCATTCCTACTAAGGAGGATATCATCCACGTACAGTACAAGGAGGACAATAGCGCTCCCACTGACCTTTTTGAAAATACATAGTTTCTTCTCATTTTTAATGAAATCAAATAATTTGATCACATCATTAAAATGAGTATTCCAGCTCCTAGATGCTTGCTTAAGTCCATATATGGACCTTTGTAGCTTGCATACTTTATGATCAACATCACTGGATGTGAAACCTAGCAGCTATTCCATATAGATATCTTCCTCAAGGTATCCATTTAAGAATGCCATTTTTACGTTCATTTTCCATATTTCATAATCAAAATAAGCTGCAACAGCAAGTAATGTATGGATGAATTTTAGCATTGTTACTGGCGAAAAAGTATCCTGATAGTCAATGCATTCACGTCGACTATAATCTTTTGCCACTAATCTAGCTTTGAATATCTTCACATTTTCATCTACACCAATCTTTCTTTTGTAGATCCATTTACACCTAATAGGTACTATACCTTCTGATGGATCTACCAAGGTCTAGACTTGGTTTGAGTGCATCGAGTCAATTTCTGACTTCATTGTCTCTAACCACTTTTTGGAGTCGATATCCGATATCGTCTCGTCATAGGTTTTGGGATCATCATGAATCCCATTACCTACGAGGAACATTTTCTTTACTTTCTCTGAAATAGTATCTAAGTACCTCTCAAGGGGATGAAAAATTCTTTTCGATCTATGAGGTGGAGGAGATACTGATTGTATTGGCTCAACCTGATTTAGTTTCATAGGGTCCTTAGCTTGTTGCTCTTGTGAGACTTTCTCCTCGAGCTTGATCTACTTTCTAATGTTGCTATCTTGAATAAACTATTTTTCAAGAAAGATGGCATGTCGACTCACAATCACATTGTGGTCTTTTGGAATATAGAAATAATATCCTAATGATTATTTAGGATATCTTATAAATCAAGCTCTAAAGGACCTATAGTCTAACTTGTCCGCTTGTTGTCTTTTGAAATAAGCCGGACATCCCCAAATTTTGAGATGACTTAGACTTGGTTTCTTACCATGTCATATCTCATACGGTGTGGTAGGAATGGTTTTAGAGAAAATCCTATTCAGTAAATATATAGCAGTTAATAGACTATGCCCCCAAAAAACTTAGAAAGGTCTATGAAGCTCATCATGGATTAGACCATATCTAATAGGGTCTAGTTTCTTCGTTCTGAAATTTCATTGAGTTGAGGTGTTCCAGGTGGAGTCCATTGAGAGACTATGCCATTTTGCTTGAGATAGTTCAGAAATTTCCAACTAAGATATTCACCTCCTCGATCTAATCGAAGAACCTTAATCGATTTTTCAGTTTGCTTTTTGACTTCATGTCTGAATTCCTTGAACTTTTCAAAAGCTTTAGACTTGTGTCTCATAAGATACACGTACCCATACCGAGATAAATCATCGATAAAGGTTATGAAGTAATCAAAGTTACCTTTGGCCGACACATCAAATAGGCTGCACACATCAGTATGTACTAGGGCAAGTAGATCTACAGCCCTTTTCCTATGTCCTACAAAAGGGAGCTTAGTCATTTTGCCATAAAGACATGATTCATAAATTGAATATGGCTCAGAGGTTAACAGACTCAATAGCCCGATTTTTTTTAATTTGTTAACCCTATCTTCTGCTATATGACCTAGCCTTAGGTGCCATAGATATCTCTTATTTGGACTATCCTTGGGTTGTTTTACGGCATTCACATTTTGCTCGATATTAAAGATAGATACATCAATATGTAACTGGTAGAGACAGTTAATAAGGAAACCACTTGTAATTTTATTTCTTTCATAAAGAATATTACAATGGTCTTTAAGAAAATTAATTACATAGCCTTCTTATGCTAAACATGAAACATAAATCAAATTCCTGCTTGTGGCAAGCATATAATAATAATCCCTAAGCCAGACGGTAGTCGAAGAGGGTAGGTTTTCATGGCCAAAGCAGCAATTTTTGCTCCATTTTTGATGCATAGGATCATCTCACCATCCCTCAGCCTCCTATTATCCTCAAGATTCTGTATGGAAGTGCACAAATGAGTACTAGAACCAGAGTCAAGCACCCAACTAGATGTAGAAGAAATCGTAAGGTTAGATTCAGTAACAAGCATACCTCCAGAAGGACTTGTCTCCTTATTCTTCAGGGTGGCCAGGTATGTAGGACAGTTCTGCTTCTAGTGGCTATCAATATTATAATGAAAATACTTTTCTTTGTCAGCGACCTTCTTCTTTAACTCTGCCTTTTATTTCTTTCCACCTTCGACCTTTTGCCTTTTTATAGACTTCTTCTTCTTTTCAAAAGATTTTCTCTTGGAAGAAGTCTATTCCATGGCAATTACTGAGCTTTTAGAATCTTTCATAGAAAGCTCAGTAGTAACAAGCATATTCATAAGTTCGGTCAGAGTATTTTGAAGTTTATGCATATGGTAGTTCATGATGAACTGCCCATATGCATCAGTAAAGGATTGCAGAATTATACCATTCTATAGATCCTGATCTAACTTCACTTCGAGCTTTTCAAGCTCTTCCAAGTCCTTGATCATCATCAGACAATGATCTTCGACTGACTGCCCATCATGCATTTTAGTCTTAAAAAGTTGTTTAGTGATCTGATATTTGGCTGCACGACTCTATTTACCAAACAACTCTTGCAGGTGAGCCAATATTTGATAGGTAGTCTTGATATCTTCATGTTGGTGCTGAAGCTCATCAGACATCAAGCCCAACATGTAGTATCTGACCTTGTTATCTTCATCCATCCATTTGTCAAGAGACGCTCTTTGTTCAGCGAAAGGATGGGCCGGTAAGGTGGAGGATCCTGGTTCAATACATGAGTTAACTTCTCAGAACCCAAAATGATTTTAAAATTTTGAAGCCAATCCTTGTAATTAAATTCGGTCAGTTTATAGGTGTCTAAGATATGAGCTAGTGGATTGGATGCAGACATTTTTCTTTTTCTTGTAGAGAGTCAAAGTTTTTAGTTAGATTTTGTAATTAAAATTTGACCAATTTATTTAGGGGTTTGATTTTTAAATAAATTAGCTTTCACTATTTTCTTCGGATCCCTACACTCCCTCTGTAAAGAATCAAAAATCTCCATGATTAATGATTTCTAGTGGGTGGTGTAGTCCCACCAATTGACTCATCAACTCACCTAATAGTTATTGATGATGGGTTAGCCAATGAGTGAACAACTCTTATTCAATGATTCTCTAATCATGGTGCACCCAAGCTGGATCTCTAATTCATGAATCTCATCATGCCCGAAATATTGATCCATCCCTTAGTTAAGTCAGACTCATCATTTACATAGATTGGATTCCTAATTGGGTCTCTCACCGTATCCAGAATATTGAGCTTAATCCATCCTCCAGCCCGTAGCATCCAATGCCTAATAGATATGGTTGCATCTTCTCAGTGCAACTGAGCCACTATGACCAGCCAAGAATAATCAACCCCGGGAAGGGCCTGCATATCTACAGTAGTGAAAGATCTTAGACTTAATCTTTTCTTAGGGAGATTTGATTTAGGTCTCTTCAAGCTTGACTTGACATAGCCATAACCATTATGACTAATCTAGTGGCATGGGTTAGCTCGGATTATTAACTATCTTAGATCAGGACTTAGCCGATAAATATGGATAGGTAAGTGAGATCGGTGGAAGGGATATGCCATTAACTTGACAAAAACGCATTCGAGTCGAATAGCTCCCAATTAAAAATCAATCGATCGTATCTGCCAAACTTATCTTAGACACCAAATTATTGAGCCAGAATCAATTGGGTTAGCCTACAATCCAAACTCTAATCACTGAGCCTAATTAGGTCTTAACTTGATCGATCACTCATATGACTCGACCTTAACCTAGACTTAATCCTATTAGGCTGATCAATTTAAGCACTCTTGATCCCATGTAACCAACTCTTGATTTGGTTTGATCAACCGCTAGACCTAATTGAGCTACCCAAGCCCACACCCAATTTTATGAATATGTCTTAGATCTAAAAATTCTTAATTTTAGACCTAATATATTTCATAATCTTAATTCTTAATTAAATTTAGGATTCATAAACAAAATATATAAATAAAATCCTAGGGTTTCAGGATCTAGAGTTTTGTAGAAAATAAGTTTTTTTGATTTTTGGTTAAGGACAAACGTGCAGCACCCTTACACATCATAAGAACATCCCATCGAATAGAAGGAGAGGGCCTTTAAACCCTTTTTTGCTCTTATGACTGGATGGTTAAGGGGAATGCCTCAATCAAAAACATGATGAATCTATAAACTAGTTAGATCTACATCATATATCACATATAAAAATTGATCTAACTTAAAAATGTGTTTTGCTTACATCTCATGTATCATATCATGCATGTTTTTAGATCTAAATTATCATATAAATATCTAAAAAATAAAATTTAAATTTGATCATATCAAACTAAATTTATTCAAGACAACTTTGTAGATCTATTCTATAATTAGTCTAAACATGCATCAATCATATCTCATATGAATAAATTAAACAAATTTATTTTTTATTTTTTAGATCTAATTATAATATTTAAAATATCAAGAAATAATAAATAAATAAATTTAAAAATTATAATTAATTAAATTAAAATTATGATGATGTTAGACTACATATAGAATAATTCTATTCCTAGTCTAGTCATGCATCTCATATATCTTAGATCTAAATTATTTAATTTTAATTTTTTAATTTTAGGTCTAATCACATCTCATATGACATCTGAAATCATCTAATTATTAAATCAAAATTAAAATAAAATCAGATCTAATAAATTTTGGAAACCTAGCTCTGATACCAGTTGAAGGGAAAACCCTATTTTTCGGGTCAGGTTCATTCAGATTTGACTGGATCAAGAGAAATATTTCAAAAATCTTTTCTCTTAGATCCAAATTAGATCTGAGACTCTTCAGATCTAATTTTATTAATCTAATAAAATAAAATAAAATAAAATAAAATAAATCTAATTTAATTATATCTTATTATGGATAATCCTATTATCCTGTGATGATCTCGATGTTTACCTAAGATTCTGGATGTAGCCACGCAAGCGCCTGACCTCTACCAATATCCACTCAGATAGGATTTGAAGATCTTTTTCTTCTCAATCTGTGCTCCAAAAATTAGATCTGGATCTGATCTTGAAGGTCTTCAACACGGCTTTTGAAGATCAGTCATTGTCTCTTGCAGCAGTGCTGCATTCTTCCTTTCCTATCGCCTTTCTCTTGCTTGGATCGCACCAAACTTGCACCCAAAAACTCTTGGATGTGGATAGGAGAAAGAGGACCTGAAGGTGGCATGGAGAGGAAGGAAGAAAATCCTTGTGGCATGGGCAAAGCATAGAAACATTTTATTCTAGACGCAGATAGAGTTTATATAGACCCTGCTGCGCCATGTAGTGCCACATCATCCCGGCCAATCATGGCTTTTTATGCAATCAGATCTAAATCTAATTGATGAGATGATATCATTTGATCCAATCAGATTAGTGTCCCTCATAAACCTCCTTAGGTGGCGCCAAGACTGGTCAAAGAGAACTCTTTGGCGCCATCCAAGTTGAAACCATGAAGCAACCTGGAGTCCCATCTGTTTGGGACTCCAGACGTGATCCTCATGAGATGCATGCCTCCCTAAGCATGCACCCCCTCCCTTTCTACTTTTTAGTAGGGGGACAAAGTCCTATGTTCTCTCCTATGGGTGTATGACACATTGGCAGATGTTTAAGTGTCAAAGGTCAATATTTGATCAAAGTCAAAAGACAAGATTTAGCAGATGACGAAAAATGGCAGGTGTTGTCTCAAATTTAACTCATAAATTAAGACAACCCTTTTTTGATCTGGACAAGCTCTAGTCAGATCAAGTAAAGATTTCTAAGTGAGCCCAAACATATTTGGCTTAGTCGAGACAAGCTTTAATGATTGTTGAAGGAGAACACTAGGCTCAATCGTGTGCTAGCAAGATTTTGTTGAACCTAATTGAATCTTATTCAAATCAATTGAACTGAGTTAGTCTAATTAATGATATCTAGATCCAAACCCTTATTTGTGTGATCTAGTTAGGTTCAATTTCGAATGGTAATGGGATACGTCGTGATCTTTATCATCGACATCATCAAAACATCTTCCGATGGATCAGAATTTTTTTGATTTAGACAACTAGTATGATCGATCATCCAAATCATTCTAATTACTTCCAAAATCCATCAGTGATATCTAACAGCATATGGTGGCAATCCATCAGAACTGAAAATGAACCTCTTGGTATAGTTATCTATGTGATTAAGTTCCTCTATCTTAAGCCTCGATCGGATTAGGGTTAAGGTGATCTCGTCAAACCCTAATTTCCGTCATATGAATTAATCATTTGATTCAAGTCTATTGTGAAAACCCTAATAGAAACTGTTTCTATTATTTCACTCTACCATGGCTATGGGCTTATGGACTTAATTCTTATGATTATCATAGGACTGCTCCTCATCTACCAAGGTAGATAGATCCTCGATTGGTGAATCCAATTCCTACAGTGAACATGCTATAGCCAACATACACCTTAGGATTCTGAATGGCTAGAAGATCGAGTTATGGTGTAGTCAAACTATAACACCCTCAAGGTGAACTGCCGATGCACCTTAGATCAAAGAACCAGACATACCACTATAGCTTCGAGCCAATCATTGATGAGAAGGTAGACTTCCTCATAACTGCTTGAGGTAGTCACGCTCAGTGTCCTCATTTTCTAACGAGTACGTATACTCTTGCTCTGATGTCTCTACACCATAGACTCAAGACTCATCTACTCTAAAGAAGTGATCGTACACCAACCTTCTGGATCAATCACCATCCTCATGATGATCCTATGGTTAGGAGTATTTTATGAGTTAATAATAAAAATTCATGTCTTAAACTTTTAACTCTTGAAAATATGAACTATCATTATCATTAACTCAAGGGATGTATCATAGACACTTTTAAATACACATTGTGATAGAAAATAATCTATTTTATTATTTATAGTTAAAATTATAATTTTGCTCTTAGATGTGTATTACAAGTGTCAGTCAATTCTGGCTTCTAGGGCACACATATCTAACACTAACCTCATCCTAGCAAGGATGAAGGCCTCCAGTCATCTAAGATAGGGAGCTAATCTCATCCTAGCGAGGGTGATGGCCTTCACAGATCTAAGACATGGGGCTAACCCCGTCCTAGTAAGGATGAAGGCCTCCGATTATCTAAGATGAAAGGAAGGTATTTTTCGAAGGCCATTTCATTAAAAGATGAAGTGAAGAAAATGGAGAAATCTATAGACATCAAATTCATGCAGGATGAAAAGATAATTAAAGAAAATATCATTCCATGAAAGTTGAAGTTCATTACAAAATAAAGGTCTGTAAGACCATGTACAAAAAAGTAAAATGGATGAAGTCCTAAGAAGGACCAGATTCTTCGAACTTTGGGTTGCTGACCCCTGCCATCACGAAGGATTGCTTCTGGCTAATGACTTCTTCTTCAAGCTCCTTCCTCTTCAGCAAGCTCTTGCGAAATAGGTTATTAGCCCTCCGGCAATCATCTTCCAACTCACGTAATCTCTTTCTAAGAACCGCAGATTCAGCCTCCACATCCTTTACGGCATTTTTCTAATAAATCATTTGGATCCTTAGTTGCCATAGCTTAGTTTTTTCCTTTTCATATGATGTGGAAAGGTCTTCCAAGGTTTGCCTTAAAGAAAGGAGTTCGTTCGACTCTCTGCTTGAATCGACCTCGGCCCACTCTGCCAGTGATTTTTGGAGCCACATGACTTCGACGTTTGTAGCTTTGAGCTTCTTCCTGTAGTCATCAATCTGCTTGCCCCAGATAATTCGGTAAGTATCATGCACCTTTTCAGCATCCAGTAGCTGCTGTTGAAGATCGGAGAACCTTTTTGACTAGTCCCAACCATACTTCTCTTGGCTGGTGGACCATGCAAAGGTCCCCTCCAATAATTGGATCTTCTCTTTCTCTGCATTGAGCTCGACCTCAAGAGAGCTGACCTTTAAGGTCAACGTTCAAGATTTATCACTAGCACACCTCTTAATCTCTTCAAGCTTAACTTCAAAATTTCTTTTCTTTCTAATGTAATCCATGGAATCTTTCTTGTGCACTTGGTGTAAGTGAGTAACCTCAGATGTCAACTCTAAATAATTTTTCTTTGATTTTCAAAGCTCATCTTTCATCTTGCGCAATTTCTTCTTCAAATGATGAACTTCTTTTTTTAAGTTTTTAACTATGGACTTCAGAAGAACACCCTGAGGTAGTGGCTCAGCCTCGATTGGAGATGACGGGTCATGGCTTCGATCATTAGAAGGATTCTGAATGACACACACCATAGCACAAGTATAAAAAGAAGAAATACATTTTCATTGCTCAAAATAGTTTGTGTACATCTGGAGGAAAAAAGAAAAAGTATAATTATCAAAAGATTTTGACCTCGGGTGGCATGATAGTTGATGAGGTCAGTGCATTCTCCACGATCTTAGATTTAGGAGCAGATTTGAGGGTTGCGACTGTAGGTTCAGGAACTTCAGGGGCAGGTTTAGCAGCGAGAGAGGCAGCATCGACATTGAAGGGACCCATTTCTTCGCCAGGCTCGTTCGTTAGAAGGTTAGGTCTACATCCAGAAAGTTCTTTGCAACCCTTCTCATGCAGATCTTGAACCCCTCCAGAAAGGCCTCCCTGATGAAAGCAATCTTGATATCCTCTATGGCTTTAGAGGACTTGAAGGCCTCGACAGCCTGCTCCTTCTCGATGCTGACCTCCTTTTTGACCTTCTTCCTCTTGTCCTCCAAAAGAGTTAAGGCCACCTTCAATCCTGCAGAAGCCTCTTCTTTCCTTCATAATGCCTCTCGAATGTGCTCAACTTCTGCAATTTGAACCTCCAAGTCCACCTTCAAGTAGTGGACCTCGGCCCGAACCTTCTTGATCTCTGCCTTGGCCTCTTGGAGGGCCCTGAAAGCCTCGGCTTAGCAGAGATCCGCTACCTTCGAATGGGCAAATAAATAGTGCCCCAGTTGTAGAATAGAAAGAAACTAAGTCAGAACCTCAAAAGTACATTCTACATTCAATCAAGATTTGGGAAGACCAATTACCTCGAGATAGGTAGCGAAGGACTCGTTGAACCTCTCCACATTCTCCATCCAAACCATCTTGTCGATGATATGTAGGAGGATGCTACCCTCCATTAGAGAATGGACGATCACCTGATCAGAGAAGCTTGCTCTTGGCTGGAGCTCTCACCGCCAGAGTTCCTAGCCTTCCTTCGACTTTCTTACTAACGGCCTTCTTCTCAATAACTTTCCCCTATTCAGGAGGCACAGGGGCAGCAACTTCATTAGGCAGGGTCGGACTTGGTGCTACCGCGATAGTTTCTGAGGTAGGCATGGCCTAGATCGGCATGGCCCGGCTCATCTCTTCAATGCGAGCCTTTTTTGATGGTTCTTTGATAGAACTGCGCTTCCTCTTGAGGGACTTAATTTCCTTTGCCAAGCGATTTCATTCTTCCAAAGTCATATTTGTGATAGAAATAGTTACAGTCAGAAGAAAAAATAATGTATGATTGACTAGTTATGGAGCACTACCTGCTAGATCAAGAGGACTAAGATTGAGGTTAAAAAAAATTTGATCATCAAGGAGTCCAAAAATCAGAGGAGCTCGGTAGTTCTTCAGTTTGTTGGTTGAGTCGCGATCTTCTTTCTCTAGCTCGGGAGCTCGATGGACTGAATCTCTCATATCCCCACAAGAAGAAAGTTCTAACTCTAAGGAGGGACACAAAATAAAGAAGAATTTCTTCTTCCAATTATGAATAGAAGAAGGAGCGCCCTTAAGCAAACTCTTCTTGTCAAACTAGGAAGAGACATACCACCAATCTTTGGCAGTAGGATGATGTTTGAAAGTGAAGAAATTGCAGAATAGAGAAATGGTAGGTCAGACATCGACCATGATGCATAAGAAAAGAAATCCTATAACGAACTTAAATGAGCTCAACACCATGAAAGTAAGGGAAATATTCAAGAATCTAAAGAGGACTACCATGAAAGGAGGAATTGGTAGCCTAAGTCTAGCATGAAGGAACTCGGTGTACAAGCAAATGCGGCCTAGAGAAGGAGAACAAGCTCGATCACTGAGACCAGAAAGTTCGAGCTCATACTCAAGAGGGATCCCGAACTGGATTCTAATTAAGGAAAGGTCTTCGTGCCAAAGTTTGCAAGTGATGGTGTCAGAAATAAAAGAAGGTTGGGATACTTCTGCAGGTTCAGTGTCCTTAAGGGATGGATCCATTAGGGCCAGATGGGCCAAACTCTCAGAATAGGTTGACCAAGATTCTTCGACGGATATATGGATTAAACTAAGTTTGAAAAAATCCTCAAAAGTTAAGAAAAATAAGATGCAAGACTTCTTTGAAAAAATCAAAAGGATAAGATACAAAAGATGCAGGAATAATCAAAGGATAGGTTTTGAAACTAACCTAATCTGATTGAGAGGAATGAACAGGTGATGGGTGTGATGGAAATCGAATGAGGAGATGTCTGGGACCAGAGAAAATGGTGGAAAAAACCAAAACTCTTGAGCGGGAGGTGAAGGAAAATCCTGATTTTTCGGACCAAGTTCATTCAGATCTGATCGGATCAAGAGATATATTTCAAAAATTTTTCTCTTTGATCCAAATCAGATCTAAAATGTTTCAAATCTGATTTTTATTATTCTAATAATAAAAATAAAATATAGATAAATTAAATTAAATTAAATTTACCTTGATGTAGGATAATCCTATTACCCATGATGATCCTGTAAGCAGCGGAAGGTTTTGGATCTAGCCACGCAAGTGCCTGACCTCTATCGGTATCCACTCAGATTGGATCTAGAGATCCTCTTCTTCTCTATCACATCTCCAAAAATCAGATCTAAATCTGATTTGGAGGATCTTCAAAATAACTTTCGAAGATCAGCAGTTATCCTTTGCAGTAGCGTAGCCTTCTAGCTTTCTGTCATCTTTCTCTCGGCTAGATTGCACCAACTTGAATCCCAAACTCCTTTGGGCACGGAGAGGAGAGGGAGAAGATGGACTTGGCATGGAGGAGGAGAGAGGCAGCCTTGGGGCATGGGAATTTTTAGATATGAATTTGAGTTGGGCACAGGGTCTTATTTATAGACTATGCGTGATCCAACTCCTCTTCTTCCCAATCAATCACAACTCTTTGTGAAATCAGATCTAAATCTGATTGGTGAGAATAGAGTCCCTTAGATTCATCCTTAGATGGTGCCTAAGACCAGTCAAAGTTGGTTCTTAGGAGGAGTCTAATCAAAATCCAAAAAGGAGATGGAGTTTCTATCCAACAGAAACTCCTAGGTGCCTCCAGCTTGGGCGCACGCCACCCTTAGCGTGCGCCCTCCTCCTTGCCAGGTTCTAGCAGGGGGACAAGCCCCCACCAGCTCTCCAATAGGTGCATGACACGTGGATAGAAGTCAAAGTATCAATGGTCAACATTTGACCAGTCAAAGATCAACTTTTGACCAAAGTCAAAGGACGAGAAATGGTAGGTGACCAAAAATGGCAGGTATTGTCTTACAAAATAAGACAATCCTTTTCTGACCTTGACAAGGCTCTAGTCAGACCAAGTGAAGGCCTTTGATTGAGCACAAACTCCTTTGGCTCAGTCAGGACAACTATTTATGATAGTAAAAGAAGAACGTTAGGTTCAATCGAGTGCTAGCACGATTTCCTTGAACCTAATTGAATCTCATTCAGATCAATTGAACTAGATCAGTTCAATTGATGATCACCAGATTCAAACCCTTATTTGTGTGATCCAGTTAGGTTCAGTTCTGTATGGTAATGGGATATGTCATGATCTCTATCATCGACATCATCAAAACTCCTTTCGATGGATCAGAACTCTTCTGATTCGAACAGCTAGAATGATCGATCATCTAAATCATTCTAATTGCTCCCAAAATCCACCAGTGACACCTAGCAGTATATGGTGGCAACCCATCAGAGCTGAATGCAAACCTCTTGGTGCAGCTACCTATGTGATTAAGTTCTTCTATCTTGAGCCCCGATCAGATTAGGGTTAAGGTGAACTCATCAAACCCTAGTTTCTGTCATATGATGTAATCATTCGATTCAAGTCCGATGTGAAAACCTAAATAGAAACTCTTTCTATTATTTCACTCTTGCCATGGCCATGGGCTTCTAGACTTGATTCTCATGATCATCATAGGGCTGCTCCTCTACCACCGAGGTAGATAGATTCCATCTTGATGCAATCCAGTTCCTACAATGAACATGCTATAGCCAACATACACCTCAGGATTCTGTATGGCTAGGAGATCGAGTTATGGTGTAGTCAAACTATAACACCCTCAAGGTGAACTGCCGATGCACCTCAGGTCAAAGAACCAGACACACCACTACAGCATCGAGTCAGTCATTGACGAGAAGGTAGACTTCCTAATGACTACTCGAGGTGGTCACGCTCAGTGCCCTCGTTCTCTAACGAGTATCTGTACTCTCACTTTGGTGTCTCCACACCATAGACTCAAGACTCATCTACTAAAGAGAAGCGATTGTACACCAACCTTCTGGATCAATCACCATCCTCGTGATGATCCTATGGTCGGGAGCATTTTATGAGTTAATAATGATTATTCATGTCTTAAATTTTCAACTCTTGAAAATATGAATTATCATTACCATTAACTCAAAGGATGTATCACAGACACTAAATACACATATGTGATAGAAAATAATCCATTTTATTGATTATAGTCAAAATTATAATTTTGCCCCTAGAAGTGTATTACAAGTGTCAGCCAATTCTGGCTTCTAGGGCACATATATCTAACAATCTCCCACTTATCCTAAAGCCAATTGGCTACAAGTCTAAGTCCCATCTTCTCAAGGTGGGCTTCGAAATCTTCTGTTGGCCCAACGGCTTTGTAAGTGGGTCTGCCACATTATCTGCGGAGTTGACTCTCTTGACCTCGACGTAATCCTTCTCGAGGTAATCGTGGATGAGGTGGTATCGCCGCTCAATGTGCTTGATTTTTGGTGAGACCTCGGCTCCTTAGCAAGGGCTATGGCACCATTGTTGTCGCAGTATAGAGGAATGGCATCTGATGGCATTACTCCAATTTCTGTAGCAAACTTCTTGTACCAGAATGCTTCCTTCGTAGCCTCTGATGCAGCGATATATTCTGCTTCCATGGTGGAATCTGCTATCACGGTTTGCTTGGAAACTCTTCCAACTGACAGCACCACCATTGCACAGAAATAGACTCCAGATGTCGACTTTCAATCATCTACATCAGACATGAAATCCGAGTCTGTGTATCCCTGGACTTGGAGTTCTCCGTTACCAAAGACCAACATCATATCCTTAGTTCTTCTCAAGTACTTAAGGATACATTTCATAGAAGTCCAGTGTTCTTCACCTGGATTTGACTGATATCTGCTTGTGACACTCACAGCATGGGCTATATCAGGTCGTGTACATAGCATGGCATACATGAGGCTCCCTATTGCAGAAGCATAAGGGATCTTGCTCATGCGTTCTATTTCCTCAGGTGTGCTAGGGCACATCTTCTTGGAAAGATGAATACCATGTCTGAAGGGTATTAATCCCCTCTTAGAGTTTTCCATACTAAACCTCTTTAGTACTTCCTCTATGTACATCTTCTGTGAAAGTCCTAGCATCCTATTCGGTCTATCCCTATAGACCTTAATTCCTAGAATAAAGGATGCTTCACCTAGGTCTTTCATGGAGAATTCCTTGGACAACCATATTTTGACTCATCGTCATCATGGGAATATCATTCCCAATAAGGAGGATGTCATCCACGTACAATACGAGGAAGACAACAGCGCTCCCACTGACCTTTTTGAAGAACACATGGTTCCTCTTCATTTTTGATGAAACCAAACTTTTTGATCACATCATTGAAACGAGTGTTCCAGCTCCGAGATGCTTGCTTAAGTCCATATATGGACCTTTGCAGCTTGCAAACCTTGTGATCAGTATCACTGGATGTGAAACCTAGCGGCTGTTCCATATAGATATCTTCCTCAAGATATCCATTTAAGAATGCCATTTTCACGTCCATTTGCCATATTTCATAATCGAAATAGGCTGCAATGGCAAGCAATGTGCGGATGGATTTTAGCATAGCTACTGGGGAAAAGGTATCCTGATAGTCAATGCCTTCACGTTGACTATAACCTTTTGCCACTAGTCTAGCCTTGAATGTCTCCACATTCCCATCTGCACCAATCTTTCTCTTGAAGATCCATTTACACCCAATAGGTACTATACCTTCTGGTGGATCTACCAAGGTCCAGACTTGGTTTGAGTGCATCGAGTCAATTTCTGACTGCATTGCCTCTAGCCATTTCTCGGAGTCGATATCTGATATCGCCTCGTTGTAGGTTTTGGGATCATCACCATGAGCACCATTACCTATGAGGAACATTTTCTCTACTTCCTCTGAAATAATACCTAAGTATCTTTCAGGGGGATGGAAAACTCTTTTCCGATCTACGAGGTGGAGGAGGTAGTGTTCTTATTGGCTCAACCTGATTTGGTTCCAATTGGTCCTTAGCTCGTTGTACTTGTGAGACTTTCTCATCAAGCTTAATCTGCTTTCCAATGCCGCTATCTTGAATAAACTATTTTTCAAGAAAGATGGCATGTCGACTCACAATCACATTGTGGTCTTCTGGAATGTAGAAATAGTATCCTAATGACTCTTTAGGATATCCTATGAATCGAGCTCTAAAGGACCTAAACTCTAACTTGTCCGCTTGTTGTCTTTTGACATGAGCCGGACAACCCCAAATTCTGAGATGACTCAGACTTGGTTTCTTACCATGCCATATCTCATACGGTGTGGTAGGAACGGTTTTAGAGGAAACCCTATTCAGTAGATAAATTGAAGTTAACAATGAGTGTCCCCAAAGAAAATCAGGGAGGTCTGTGAAGCTCATCATGGATCGGAACCATATCCAATAGAGTCCGATTTCTCCATTCTGAAACCCGTTGAGTTGAGGTGTTCCTGGTGGAGTCCATTGAGAGACTATGCCATTTTCCTTGAGATAGTCTAGGAATTCCCGGCTAAGGTATTCACCTCCTCGATCTGATCGAAGAACCTTAATGGGTTTTCCAGTTTATTTTTCTACTTCATGTCTGAATTCTTTGAACTTTTCAAAAGCTTCAGACTTGTGTCTCATAAGATACACATACCCATACCTAGACAGATCATCGGTAAAGGTAATGAAGTAGACAAAATTGCCTCTAGCCGGCACATCAAATGGGCCGCACACATCAGTATGTACTAGGGCAAGGAGATCTGTGGCCCTCTCCCCATGTCCAACAAAAGGGAGTTTAGTCATTTTGCCTTGAAGACAAGATTCACAAGTTGGATATGACTCAAAAGTCAATGGACTCAATAGCCCATTTTTCTCCAATTTGTTGATCCTATCTTCTGCTATATGACCTAATCTCAGGTGCCATAGATATCTATCGTTTGGACTATCCCTAGGTCGTTTGGCATTCACGTTTTGCTCGATAGTTAGAACAGGTACATCAATATGTAGCTGATAAAGACCATTAATAAGGAAACCATTTGCAATTTTATTTCTTTCATAAAGAATGTTACAATGGTCCTTAAAGAAGGTAATCACATAGCCTTCTAGTGCTAAGCATGAAACAGAAATCAAATTCCTGCTAGCTGCAGGCACATAATAACAGTCTTTCAAAACTAAGTCTAAACCAGATGGTAATCGAAGAGGGTATGTTCCCACGGCTACTGCAGCAACTCTTGCTCCATTACCGATGCGTAGGATCATGTCTCCATCCCTCAGCCTCCTGCTATCCTCAAGACCCTGCATGGAAGTGCACAGATGAGCACTAGAACCAGAGTCAAGCACCCAACTGGATGCAGAAGAAATCCGTAAGGTTAGACTCAATAACGAGCATACCTCCAGAAGGACCTTCCTTCTTGTTCTTCAGGGTGGCCAGGTAAGTAGGGCAGTTCCGCTTCCAATGGCCGTCGCTGTTGCAATGGAAACACTTTCCTTTGACCATCGGCCTTCTTCTTCGGCTTCTGCCTTCTTCTTCTTTGATCCTTCCACCTTTTGCTTTTTCACAGACTTCTTTTTCTTTCCATAAGACTTTCTTTTGGAAGAAGTCCGTTCCATAGCAAGAACTGAGCCTTTAGAACCTTTCATAGAAAGCTCAGCGGTGAACCAGCATATTCATTAATTCGGCCAAGGAATTTTGAAGTTTATGCATGTGGTAATTCATGATGAATTGCCCATATGCATCAGTCAAGGATTGCAGAATAATATCGTTCTGCAGATCCAAGTCTAACTTCACACCGAGCTTCTCAAGCTCTTCCATGTCCTTGATCATTGTCAGACAGTGATCTTGGACTGACTGCCCATCACGCATCTTAGCCTTAAAAAGTCATTTCGTGACTTGATATTTGGCTGCGCGACTCTGTTCACCAAACATCTCCTGCAGGTGAGCCAACATTTGGCGAGCAGTCCCGATATCTTCATGTTGGCGCTGGAGCTCATCAGACATCGAGCCCAACATGTAATATCTGGCCTTATTATCTTCGTCTATCCATTTTTCCAGAGGCGCTCTCTGTTCAGTGGATGGACGGGCTGGTAAGGTGGGAGGGTCCTGGTCCAATACATGGGTTAACTTCTCGGAACCCAAAATAATTTTGTAGTTCCTGAGCCAATCTTTATAATTGGGTCCGGTCAGTCTATGTGTGTCCAGGATACGTGCCAATGGGTTGGACGCAGACATTTTCCTGTAGAGAGTCAAAGATTCTAGTTAGATACTGTAATTATGACTTGACCAATTTGTTTAGGGATTTTATTTTTAAATAAATTAGCTCCCACTATTTTCTTGGATCCCTACACTCCCTCTGTAGAGATGCGAAAATCTCCACGATTAATGATTTCTAGTGGGTGGTGCGGTCTCACCAACTGACTCATCACCTCACCTAACAGTTATTGGTGATGGGTTAGCCAATGAGTGAACAACTCTTGTTCAATGATTCTCTAATCATGGTGCACCCAAACTTGGTCTCTAATTCATGAATCTCACCGTATCCGAGAATATTGATCCACTCCTTAGTTAAGTCAGACCCACCATTTGCATAGACTGGGTTCCTAATTGAGTCTCTCACCGTATCCGAAATATTGAGCCCAACTCATCCTCCAGCCCATAGCATCCAATGCCTAATAGACATGGTTGCATCTTCCCGGTGCAACTGAGCCACTGTATCCAGCCGAGAACAATCAACCCCGGGAAGGGCCCGCACATCTACAATGGTGGAAGACCTCAGACTTAATCTTTTCTTAGGGAGAATTGATTCAGGTCTCATTAAACTAGACTTGGCTTAGTCATAACAATTATGACTAACCTAGTGGCATGGGTTAGCTCGGATTATTGACCACCTCAGATCAGAACTGTGTCAACAGATATGGCCAGGTAAGTGAGATCCGGTGGAAGGAATATGCCGTTAACTCGTACAAGAACGCATTCAGGTCGAGTAGCTTCCAATTAAAAACCAGTCGGTCGTATGTGCCAAACTTACCTTAGACACCAAATTGTTGAGTCAGAACCAATTGGGTTAGCCTACAATCCAGACTCTAACCTCTGAGCCTAATTAGGTCTTGCTTGATCGTGACTCGATCTTGACCCAGACTTAATCCTATTAGGCTGGTCAATTTAAGCATTGTTGATCCCATCTAACCAACTCTTGATTCGGTTTGATCAACCGCTTAGACCTAATTGAGCTACCCAAGCCCGAACCCAGTATTATGAATATGTCTTAGATCTAAAATTCTCAATTTTAGACCTAATTAATATTTCATAAACTTAATTCTTAATTAAGTAGGGTTCATAAACAAAATATGCACAATAAATCCTAGGGTTTCAGGATCTAGGGTTTTGCAGAAAGTAAGTTTTGGGTTTCTGATTAAGGACGAACGCGCAGCACCCCTACACATCATAAGAACACCCCATCGAATGGGAAGAGAGGGCCTTTAAACCCTTCTTCGTTCTTATGACCGGACGGCCAAGAGGAATGCCTTAATCAGGAACATGTAATACTACAAAATAGTTTTAGATCTATATCATATATCTCATATACAAATTAGATCTAATCATGGCATATTTTGCATACATCTCATGTATCGAATCATGCATATTTTCAGATCTAAATTATCTCATAATAATCTAAAAAATTAGATTTAAATTGATCTTATCAAAATAATCTCTAATCTAGACAACTATGTAGAACTATTCTACAACTAGTCTAGACATGCATCAATCATATCTCATATGATGTTAAAATTAAATAATTTTTATTTACTATTTTTTAGATATTATTATAATAATTATAATATCAAAAAATAGTAAATAAATAGATCTAAAATATGATTTAATCAAATTAATTTATAAACATGCAAGACTATTCTATAGAACTATTCTATTTTAGAACTAGTCATGCATATCTTCTAATCTTAGATCCAAATCATTTAATTTTAATTTTTCTAATTTTAAATCTGATCACATCTCATGTGACATCTAAAATTATTTATTTTTTAATTAAAATAAATTTAAAATTAGATCTAAATACTTTAGAACCTTGGCTTTGATACCAGTTGAAGAAAAATCCTGATTTCCCGGACTAGGTTCGTTCAGATCTGATCGGATCAAGAAATATATTTTAAATTTTTTTTTGATCTAAATTAGATATAAAATATTTTAGATCTAATCTTTATTATTCTAATAATAAAAATAAAATATAAATAAATTAAATTTAATTTAATTTATCTTGATGTAGGGTAATCCTATTACCCATTGATGATCCTGTAAGCAGCGAAAGATTCTGGATCTAGCCACGCAAGTGCCTGACCTCTACCGGTAACCACTCAGACTGAATCTGAAGATCCTCTTCTTTTCTATCATGTCTCTAAAAATTAAATCTTAATATGATTTGGAGGATCTTCAAAATAACTTTTGAAGATCAACAGTTGTCCTTTGTGGTAGCGCAGCCTTCTAGCTTTCTGTCACCTTTCTCTTGCCTAGATTGCACCAACTTAAATCCCAAACTTCTTTGAGCATGGAGAGATGAGGGAGAAGATGGACTTGGCATGGAGGAGGAGGAGAGAGGCAGCATTGGGGCATGGGAATTTTCAGAGATGAATTTGAGTTGGGCGTAGGGTCTTATTTATAGACTATGCATGATCCAACTCCTCTTCTTCCCAACCAATCATAACTTTTTGTAAAATCAGATCTAAATCTAGTTGGTGGGAATAGAATCCCTTGGATTCATCTTTAGATGGTGCCTAAGACTAGTCAAAGTTGGTTCTTAGGAGGAGTCTAATTGAAATCCAAAAAGAAGATGGAGTCCCTATCCAATAGGGACTCTTGGGCGCCTCCAGCTTGGGCTACTTCGATGTGAAAACCTAAATAGAAACTCTTTCTATTATTTTACTCTGCCATGGCCATAGGCTTTTGGACTTGATTCTCATGATCATCATAGGGCTGCTCCTCTACCACCGAGGTAGATAGATTCCATCTTGATGCAATCTAGTTCCTACAATGAACATGCTATAGCCAACGTACATCTTAGGGTTTCGTATGGCTAGGAGATCGAGTTGTGGTGTAGTCAAACTATAACACCCTCGAGGTGAATTGCCGATGCACCTCAGGTTAAAGAACCAGACATACCACTGCAACATCGAGTCAGTCATTGACGAGAAGGTAGACTTCCTAATGACTACTCGAGGTGGTCACGCTCAGTACCCTCATTCTCTAACGAGTACCTGTACTCTCACTCCGGTGCCTCCACACCGTAGACTCAAGACTCACTACTAAAGAGAAGCGATTGTACACCAACCTTTTAAATCAATCTCCATCCTCGTGATGATCCTACGATCAGAAGTATTTTATGAGTTAATAATGATTATTCATGTCTTAAATTTTCAACTCTTGAAAATATGAATTATCATTACCATTAACTCAAAGGATGTATCACAGACACTAAATACACATATGTGATGGAAAATAACCCATTTTATTGATTATAGTAAAAATTATAATTTTGCCCCTAGAAGTGTATTATAAGTGTCAGCCAATTCTGGCTTCTAGGGCACACATATCTAACAGGAGGAAGATGAAAACCAGAGGAAAGAGGAGTGGAACTTGGGTGAAATGAAGTCCCAAAGAAAAAAGATGAGCTTAAATATCCCAAAGAGCCCGAGGCAATTATGATTGTAGGTCTCCTCCGATCGATCTTAGGTTGATGCATGTCCCACTCATAATGATAGAGGACTGACAATGGACAGAACCTTAATGGCACCATACCTTGAGTAGAGCTTCGGCAGGAGTTTTGAAAAATTATCTTTTTGGATCACCTCGTATTGAAGAAGCTTCATTGCCAGTAAGGAAAATGCCAAGACTTTCCACCAAACGAGCATGAAAAATTGAAAAAGGACTTTGGCAGTCATCTTCTTTATACTTTCTTTTTTCAAACTTCAAACTTGAGAGTAGGTGGACTATTATTGGGGTTAAATCTGCTCCTGCAGAAGTTTGACCTAGTATCTGGTCCCAAGGCAATTCCATGATGGCCAATCTTCAACCTACCAGCTGATCTTCTAAATTGCATGAGTAAACTCCAAAGCCCATAAAACACTGCAGACCTCATTCAGACGAGCTTGGTGACGAATCATGAAAGCAGCCGAATTCCTCCATTATAAGTAGCTGGTTCTAGTCAAACTTCTTTCAGATGAACTTGAATAGTGAAAGGGATCGCCTAAATAGTTGGCTAAACATTCAATCCCTATGTAACCTAGCATGACCGACCTTGAAGCTGGCTGAACTTCTATCTAACCAGATCTCCTTCAGGCCAAATCTCATCATTGTAGATTGGATCTCACGACAAGAATCATAGATTGGCATAGCTTCTCCCCAGACAAACTTTTATGCCTTATTGAGGATGGCAGGTCTTGACTTCATGGTGTTTAGAATCTCGAGCGTGCAAGACAAAGTTAACAAAAGTACCTCATCTTCAAATTAATCACTTGCAAACCACCTTGAAACCTTCGGTCGAAATCTTTTCAGTCGCCCAAAGGGCTCCCTCCAGTCATCAAGCTGGCTCCTTCCAGTCGAACTTCTTACGATTGCCCAGAATGACCTTATAATATATGCAAATTTAGCTCCCAGCTCAATACAAACCAATCTACACACAGATAACCTCGAAGAAGTCTAAACTTTTTTAGAACTATTGTGATATAAAGCTCTTCACTGTCGATAGCTATTCCATCCGAACTTCAACTATTAAGTTTCAACAGATTGGCACGTCATGACAACGAACACTATCCTCCATAACAAACTCCATGTGGTCCCGAACGGCCTACTACTAGGTGGTTACGACTATCACGATCAATCTGTTATGAGCTTTGCCTATATAAGAGACCCTCCAGAAATGTTTTCTCTTTAGCTGAAAGCTCTGCTTCAATTTTTTTGAGTACTCCATTTCTGTTGGCTAGAAAAGCTGACTTGATCGTCGGAGGGTTTTGTTGGAGACACCCTCTAATTTCGATCAGGACTTATCTTGCAGGTCACCAATGGCAACCTCATCTTCTTCAGCTTCAGCTCAGTTTTGACGTCAATCAGATTCTGTATCAATAATTATGTTTGTACATCTTCCTTTTATGAACTTTTCTATGATGAAGTTCTTAGGACTATTTAGTTTCGATAAAGTAGGATTTATCATTTAGTTCTTAAATTTGTTCGTAATGAAATGATGTGTTGTTATCCAGGATGATAATATTTATCGAGTATAGGTCGATGGGTGCCATATGCGTTGGTTATCCTCTTAACCCAGTAGTATGAAGATACTGGTATGGCATGTAGATAAAGTGTATGGAGATATTTCACTGAATATTACCCAATTGTAGAGCTTTCTACTTTTAAGAGTAGCCCATGAAGGATATGGGTATAAATGTCCCTTAGATTTGAGATCACTATGGTGACTTGCAAGCAACTCACTATTTTTTAGTACTAGACTATCTGAACTTCTAATTCAGTGATGAAAGGTTACTTGGTGTAGTCAAATACTTATTTAGTTGGTGTGTGAGTCAAGATAGGATTGACTCCTCCATGTGTTGGAGCAAATGCATCACTGTATTATAATTTAGCAAAACCTCGGTTGGGGTAGTTCATATGATGGATATTAAAATTTGAAATACAATGTAGATGAGTTTTTTAGGATTGATAGTTAAATCCTAGGTCATCTTCTAAGCATTGAGGTCAAAGGAAAGAATCATATGATAACCATAAGTGATAAGTGGTAAAAATATACTAATAAAAATATTAAATTATAAAATAAATTAAACTATTTCTTTAGAAATTAATACTTTTATTAATCTTATGTAGGAAAGAAGGCCACCAATGTGAAGATCTTATTTTTCTAGTTCAGATGAAATAAATTTCAAGCAAAACGAACTTCAAACGAGCCCAGAATTAAATTTCAAAAAAAAAAAAATTGATTCGGTTCAAATCGGTTCAGAAAATCGGCTCAGCGGTTCAGCCCGATTCGACCGAAATAGCAGACCAACCTGCCGATGCAATGCTGACGTTAGGATGATGTTAGCATTTTTTGCGGTGCACGGTGGACCTTCTAAAGGGTATTTTGGAAATTTTATAGCAAAAAGCACACTCTGATTGGCTGAAGAATACGGCGGTCCATGCAACACGGGGCTCACGCATGGTCCATGGAGGGCAATTTGGGAATTTTGGCTGATCCAACGAGTAATTTTCACTGAAACTCGATCGGACGGTCGAAAAGAAGGCGCTGATGGACGGCATCCATAGCTCCCGATCGAGATCCAACGACTGAGATTCATCCTGACGTTAAACTAAAGATCAGAAGCCTTCTTTTTACACGATCGGATGGCCTAGATTTGATTCAACAATTGATCCAATGGCTGGCATTAAATCCGACTTGATCTAGATTATTTTAAGAGATTTTTGAGTGATTTTTGGACTGTTTGATCAAATCTAATGGGTAGAATTACCCAGATCTTAATTTGAGTTATTTTGGGAGTCTTAAACCTAATTTTTAATGGATTTTGGGGGGAAATCAAACTCTTCGTCTATAAAAAAACCTACTGTTGTCATGAAAAAAAGATAGAGAGAGAGATAGGGAGAGAGAGAGAAATAGAGAGAGAGAGAAAGAGAGAGGAGAGAGGTAGAAAGAGAAGAGTGATTTATGAGAAAATCAAAAAGGATTTTTGATTTCTTTCGACGATCAAGACATCGATTAAGGAGCCTCTTCTTTTTCGCCAAGTTCTCCACACCAAGAGCAATGGACAATCAATTTCAGCAATCGAGCAGTCTAATTTCTCTATGCCTTTTATTTTATTCACTATTTTTGAATTTGTTATCATAAACTAATTTTTTTTTACTAAGGTTAAGGTGTAGCCACTCTTTTGATGCAATATTCAGTATGATTTATTTTTAAATTTTATTCATGAGGAGTATATAAATATGATCTTAATACTTTTAGATTACTGACCATCTTCTAATTGATCTGATGAACATAGATGTTACGGACCAAGTACATCTATGTTAATGCTTCTTGATTATATACCTTGTATTATGAATCAAATTAGAATTCATATGCATGCGGAAATTTTAGTGCACTTTGGACGCAGCGTATTTTAATTAGAGGGTTTCACAAAATCTAATGCATTAATATTTATTTAAATTACACCTAGATCAAAGAATAATTAATAAATATTAATAGTTTTGCTATGCCTGGATCAAAGGATAGTGAATAAATTAGGAGACTCCATCATCACATGAAATAAAATTAATCTAAAAATCTAAATATTGTATCGACTGAGTTGGTGAACTGATTGTCTTAGTAATCCATTGCTCTTGAGTTTAAAACCCTAATAATTTACACTCTCTCTATTTTCTTAAAAAAAATTTAATTATTTTTTTATTTTATTCTTTAATTTCTTATTCTCATAAATCGGTCTTCTAAATAAAGCATAGGAAAGAGCTTTTCAGTACTTATTTTTCAATCCTCTAGGGATGATACTCTACTCATTCACTTTATTACTTGATCGACTGGTGCACTTGCCATAGCTATAAATTAGCACGCATCAAATTTTTGACGCCGTTGCCAGGGATTGTGTCTAAAATAATATTGAAATTTTGATCCTAGCTTTACTTTAAAAATTTATTTTTAATTTTTATTATTAAAAAAAAAAATAGTGCATGATACATATTGGACATAGTAACTTACTACCTTTAGATCCAAAAATTGAAAGGACCATTAGAAGACTACAATAAGAAAGAAACATGGTAGCTGAAGATCCTAACGACATCAATCTAGGATTGGATATGGCGACTGAAGGACAGCATGAAGCTATTCGACCAGTACATCATCCATTAAATGATTACATCACACCATTTATAGCCGATGCAGCTTCGAGCATCAGAAGACCGCCTGTATGAGCAAACAACTTCGAAATAAAACTGACGATGATCCGGATGATTCAATCAACTGTCCAATTCAGTGGACACGTGCATGATGATCCGAATGCCCATATTTTTAATTTTCTTAAACTTTGCGATACTTTTAAAATTAATGGGGTGTCAGATGTTGCTATTTGATTAAGGTTATTTTCTTTCTCTTTATGGGATAAAGCTAAGAGTTGGCTTCATTCTCTTCCTGCAGGTTCTATCACAACTTGGGATGTCCTAGCCCAAAAATTCTTAGCCAAGTACTTTCCACCTTCCAAGACTGCTAAGATGCACAACGATATCACTTCTTTTATGCAGATGGACATGGAGACATTATATGAGGCATGGGAGTGTTTCAAGGAATTACTGAGAAGATGTCCACATCATCAACTATCCGTATGGCTTCAGGTACAAACTTTCTATAATGGTTTATCTCCTACTAATCGATCTATGATTGATGCAGTAGCAGGAGGAACCATTAATCGAAAAATGGAGGAAGAAGCCTTCGATCTGATCGATGAGATGGCATCAAATAGCTATCAATGGCAGACAAAACATATGATGCCAAAAAGACTAGCAGCTATGCAGGGAGTAGATTGCGTGCCAACCTTACTAGCTAAAATTGCAGCCCTTAGAGCTGAAGTCAACAACTTAAAGGGAATAGCTACGCATATTCAGAGCATTACTTGTGACCTGTGTGGAGGAGGACACGATACGAGCAATTGTCAGATAGATAATCCTTTTTCTAAAACAACTGATATAGCTAATTATATTGAAAGTTTTTTTAGGCTGCAACAAAACAATCTCTACTCCAACACATACAATCAAGGATGGAGGTAGCACCCAAATTTCTCATGGAGCAATCAAAATGCAGCACAACAGCCACCCCCGAGATTTCAAGTATCTGAAAAGAAGTCCAATATGGAAGAGCTGATGGTCAAATTTATGCAAAACCAAGAAGCAACTATAAAAAATTTGGAAGCCAAACTTAGGTAGGACCAAACAGCAGCAATTCAAAACTTGGAGATGCAAATAGGATAAATGGCTAAAATAATCTTCGAGAGACCTTAGGGATCCTTGCCCAGCAACACGGAGACCAATCCAAGGGAGCAAGTCAATGCTATCACCTTAAGATATGGTACAAAGTTAGAGGAGCTACATCAGAAGAAAGAGACTGAAGAGCTAACTACAAATAAGAAACCATCAACTCAAATTTGTCAGTCACCAAAATAATCAGTAGATGGATGGTCTCCAGGTATATGATTTGCCGATCTAAATGTGAAGCCCTACGTGCCACCACTACCATTCCCAGAGAGACAAATACAGCATCTAGATAAGGAATTTTCTAACTTTTTCAAAATTTTAAAGAATTTATATATTAATATTCCTTTTGTAGATGCTATTACTCAAATGCCCAGGTATGCCAAGTTTCTCAAAGAAATCTTAACAAATAAGAAAAAGCTGAAGGAGCATGAGAGAATAAATTTGAATGAAGAATGCTCAGCAATACTTCAAAATAAATTACTACAGAAGTTAAAAGATCCAGAGAGTTTTACTATCCCAATGCATTATTGGTGATTATAGTTTTGATAAAGTTTTATGTGATTTAGGAGCAAGCATTAATCTCATGCCTTTTTCTATTTTCAGGAAGCTGGGTCTAGGAGTGAAGGGAAATCCTGATTTCCGAGTCTAGATTCGTTCAGATCTGATCAGATCAAGAGATATATTTCAAAATTTTTTCTCTTGATCTCAATCAGATCTTGATATGTTTCAGATCTGATTCTTATTATTTTAATAAAATAAAATTAAAAGATAAATTAAATCAAATTTAATTTATCTGATATGGGTAATCCTATTACCCTGTTGATGATCCTGTTTGCAGCGGAAGGTTCTGGATCTTAGCCACGCAAGCGCCTGCCTCTACCGATATCCACTCAGGTTGGATCTGGAGATCCTCTTCTTCTCTATCATGCCTCCAAAAATTAGATCTGGATCTGATCTGGAGGATCTTCAAAACTCTTTTTGAAGATGAGCAGTCGTCCTTTGCAGCAGCACAGTCTTCTTATTTTTGATCACCTTTCTTTGATCTGAATCGCACCAACCAAGATCCAAAACTCCTTTTGGACGTGGAGAGCAAGGAGAGAAGGTGGTTTGATGTGGAGAGAGAGGGGAGAGGCAGCCTTGGGGCATGGAGAAACTATGATCTCATCATCTCTCTCTATCTCATTATAATCTGAGTTGGATACAGGGTCTTATTTATAGACTAGCTGTGATCCAACTCCTCTTCTTCCCAACCAATCACAATCCTTTGTGAAATCAGATCTAAATCTGATTTGTGGGAATAGAGTCCTCTGGATTCCTCCTTAGAGGGTGCCTAAGACCAGTCAAAGTTGGTTCTTAGAAGAACTCTAATTGGAATCCAAAAAGGAGATGGAGTCCTTGTCCAACAAGGACTCCTAGGCACCTCCAACTTGGGCACACGCCTAGGGTGGCGTGCGCCCTTCTCCTTGCCAGGTTTTGGCAGGGGGACAGGCCCCCACCAGCTCTCCAATAGGTGCATGACATGTGGTCAAAATTCAAAGTGTCAATGGTCAATGTTTGACCAGTCAAAGGTAGACTTTTGACCAAAGTCAAAGAACAAGAAATGGCAGGTGACCAAAAATGGTAGGTAGTGTCTTACAAATAAGATACCTTTTCTGACTTGGACAACCTCCAGTCAGACCATATGAAGGCCTCTGTTTGAGCACAAACTCCTTTTGCTCAGACAGGACAACTTATTTATGATAGCAAAAGAAGAACGTTAGGTTCAATCGAGTGCTAGCACGATTTCCATGAACCTAATTGAATCTCATTCAGATCAATTGAACTAGATCAGTTCAATTGATGATCACCAGATTCAGACCCTTGTTTGTGTGACCCAGTTAGGTTCAGTTCTGTATGGTAATGGGATATGTCATGATCTCTATCATCGACATCATCGAAACTCCTTTCGATGGATCAGAACTTTTCTGATTCGAACAGCTAGAATGATCGATCATCTAAATCATTCTAATTGCTCCCAAAATCCACCAGTGACACCTAGCAGTATATGGTGGCAACCCATCAGAGCTGAATGCGAACCTCTTGGTGCAGCTACCTGTGTGATTCAGTTCTTCTATCTTGAGCCCCGATCAGATTAGGGTTAAGGTGAACTCGTCAAACCCTAGTCTCTGTCATATGATGTAATCATTCGATTCGAGTCCAATGTGAAAATCTAAATAGAAACTCTTTCTATTATTTCACTCTACCATGGCCATGGATTTCTGGACTTGATTCTCATGATCATCATAGGGCTACTCCTCTACCACCGAGGTAGATAGATTCCATCTTGATGCAATCCAGTTCCTACAATGAACATGCTCATAGCCAACATACACCTCAGGGTTCCATATGGCTAGGAGACCGAGTAATGGTGTAGTCAAACTATAACACCCTCAAGGTGAACTGCCGATGCATCTCAGGTCAAAGAACCAGACACACTACTGCAGCATCGAGTCAGTCATTGACGAGAAGGTAGACTCCCTAATGACTACTCGAGGTGGTCACGCTCAGTGCCCTCGTTCTCCAACGAGTATCTGTACTCTCGCTCCGATGTCTCCACACCGTAGACTCAAGACTTATCTACTAAAGAGAAGCGATTGTACACCAACCTTTCCGGATCAATCACCATCCTTGTGATGATCCTATGGTCAGGAGCAATTTATGAGTTAATAATGATTATTCATGTCTTAAATTTTCAACTCTTGAAAATATGAATTATCATTATCATTAACTCAAAGGATGTATCACAGACACTAAATACACATATGTGATAGAAAATAATCCATTTATTGATTTTAGTCAAAATTATAATTTTGCCCCTAGAAGTGTATTACAAGTGTCAGCCAATTCTGGCTTCTAGGGCACATATATCTAACAAGAAGAATCAAAGCCTACCATTATTACTCTTCAATTAGCCGATAGATCCATCAAATATCCAAGAGGTATAGTGGAGGATGTCTTGGTAAAGATAAACAAGTTTATTTTTCCTATTGATTTTATTGTTCTTGATATGGAAGAAGATTATGATGTACCCCTTATTTTAGGGAGACCCTTTTTAGCTACTGGAGGAGCTTTAATAGATGTTCAACAAGGAAAATTAATTCTTAGAGTCCAAGACGAACAAGTTACTTTTAATATTTTCAAAGATACTAAACATATTGATGATAATCAAATTTGTTTTCTAATTGACATTATTGACAATTCCATTATATGAGAATTTCTGTAGAAAATAGGTTTGAGACTATAAAAGCTAGCAATGTCCAAATTGAAAGAAGGGACTCGATCAAACATGAAAGTATTCCAATTGAAGTGGCACCAGATTGATTCAACTTTAGAACTCAAAGAAAGTCAAGCTGAAGACTATAAATCAGAACTACTAGATAGGTTGTTTCTTTTCTTTTTAGTTTTGATCATTTTTCTTTTCTTTTATTTTTCAGTAATTTGTTGTTGCTCTTTTACTATGCTTTGGTGTGTATTTTTAATTTTGCAGAAAAATCAATGAGAAGCTCAAGCAAAATTTCAAAGCTCCAAAAAACTAGACTGAACCAAATCAGGTGTATTCCTTCCTATCCTTTATTGCATCCTTTATTTTTCTTTCTCCTTTAAGATAATGTAGAATAAGTTAGGAATAAATTTAAAAAAAATTATTAAACCATGTGTCAAGAAGAAAATCTTGAGCAAGATAGACTGGATAAGTGATAAAAGATAGAATTATTTGCTAATGAATGTAATGAGTTAAAGAAGTAGATTAGTTGGTCAACTTTTAGCAGCCTACTTAGGTCATTAAAAGACTATTAGCACTTCTAATTGCACATGCACACTAACAAGGCAAAGTAGGTATTGATTATAAGGCCAACTGAGGATTCAATTATCACTAAAAATTGATAATTAATATACATTCTAATCAAAGAAACTTGAATTTAAGGAAAGAGCTACCTGCCTAATAAATAAAGTGCAAAAGATAGAGTATATGTGGATTGCCCAAAGCCTAGTAACTGGGTCTCTGCACCTAGGTCAAGTGTGAAAATTCACGTAAAATGGTGAAGGAAAGGCCAGGATGCTCAGCACAGTAAAAAAAAAAAAAAAAAAAAGAAAAAGGCAGTGTGAAAGCTACCTTAATTCATGAGTATAAAATTGAGAATGTATAGAAAATTGACCAAAATAGGTGATAAGAGAAGGATACTTTTGTTCTTTTAATTTAATACTGAAATGCTAAAGTTAGTCATCATGAACACAAGTGCTATAGATCTTTGATGTACTCTAAGAAAGTTTTTAATTATATTGACTGAAAAATTTGCTTCTGAAGCTCAATGCTTAGTTAGCAGTATTTTCTAAACTTTTTGACCTTTAGTCCTAGATTTTATCTTTGTGATAGATAATCTTATTGAAACATGGTATTAAACAAAATATTGCTAAGGGACTAGCAATGACTAAGTTGGAGGGTGTGATAAGTGGTAAAAATATACTAATAAAAATATTAAATTATAAAATAAATTAAATTATTTCTTTAGAAATTGATATTTTTATTAATCTTATGTAGGAAAGAAGGCCACCAATGTGAAGATCTTATTTTTTTGGTTTAGATGAAATAAATTTCAGACAAAATGGACTTCAAACGAGCCCGAAATTGAATTTAAAAAAAAAATTGGTTCGGTTCAAACCGATTCAGAAAACTGGCTTAGTGGTTCGGCCTGGTTTGACCGAAATAGCAGACAAACCCACCGATGCAATACTGACATCAAGATGACATCAGCATTTTTCGCGGCGCATGGTGGACCATCTGAAGGATATTTTGGGAATTTCATAGCAAAAAGCGTGCTCTGATTGGCTGAAGAACATGGCGGTCCATGCAACACTGGGCTCGTGCATGGTCCATGGAGGGTAATTTGGGAATTTTGGCTGATCCAACCGACGATTTTCACTGAAACTCGATGGGATGGTTGAAAAGAAGGCGCTGATGGATGGCATCCGCAGCTCCCGATCAAGATCCAACGGTTGAGATTCATCCTGACGTTAAACTAAAGATCAGAAGCCTTCTTTCTACGCGATCGAATGGCCAGATTCGATTCAACGGTTAATCCAATGGCTGGCATTAAATCCGACTTGATCTGGATTATTTTAAGGAATTTTTGAGTGATTTTTGGACCGTTTGATCAACATCTAACGGGCAGAATTATCCAGATCTTAATTTGAGTTGTTTTGGGAGTCTTAAACCTAATTTTTGATGGATTTTGGAGGAAAATCAAACTCTTCATCTATAAAAAATCTATTATTGTCATGAAAAAAAAGACAGAGAGAGATAGAGAGAGAGACAGAGAGAGAGAGAAATAGAGAGAGAGAGGGAGAAAGAGAGAGAGAAAGAGAGAGGAGAGAGGTAGAAAGAGAAGAGTGATTTATGAGAAAATCAAAAAAATTTTTGATTTCTTTCGACGATCAAAACATCGATTAAGGAGCCTCTTCTTCTTTGCCAAGTTCTCCACACCAAGAGCAACGAACAATCAATTTTAGCAATCGAATAGTCTAATTTCTCTATGCTTTTTATTTTATTCGCTATTTTTGAATTGTTATCATGAACTAAATTTTTTTTACTAAGGTTAAGGTGTAGCCACTCTTTTGATGCAATATTTAGTGTGATTTATTTTTAAATTTTATTCATGAGGAGTATATAAATCTGATCTTAATGCTTTTAGATTACTGGCCATCTTCTAATTGATCTGATGAACATAGATGTTACGGACCAAGTACATCTATGTTAATGCTTCTTGATTATATACCTTGTATTATGAATCAAATTAGAATTCATATGCATGTGGGAATTTTAGTGCGCTTTGGATGCAGCGTATTTTAATTAGAGGGTTTCACAAAACCTAATGCATTAATATTTATTTAAATTACACCTGGACCAAAGGGTAATTAATAAATATTAATAGTTTTGCTATGCTTGGACCAAAGGGTAGTAAATAAATTAGGAGACTCCACCGTCATATGAAATAAAATTAATCTAAAAATCTGAATATTGTATTGACTGAGTTGGTGAACCGATTGCCTTAGTAATCCATTGCTCTTGAGTTTAAAATCCTAATAATTTACACTCTCTCTATTTTCTTAATTTTTTTTTAATTATTTCTTTATTTTATTCTTTAATTTCTTATTCTCATAAATCGGTGTTCTAAATAAAGCATAGGAAAGAGCTTTTCAGTACTTATTTTCCAATCCTCTAGGAACGATACTCTACTCATTCACTTTATTACTTGATCGACTGGTGCACTTACCATAGCTATAAATTAGCATGCATCAATAAGCCATAGGTTCATGGATTTTGCATTATGACTATTCTGAAGGAAACAGATCTAAGATTTCAGGATTAAATTTTGAAACTTTTTTAGATCTATGTAGTGAAAGAGATGAATTAATCATATTAATTCATAAATACATAAGAAATAGCCCTAGATCTAGGATTCTATTACATGATTAAAGTATGCTATTAAATCAAAGATTAAAAGATGAGAAGAAAACACGTTGATGATATCAACATAAATCTACACTAGATCAAATCTAGGTATATAACAGGGAGATCATATCATCCTTATCTTTGCAAATTGAGTTCCTTAACTCATTGATCCAGGCCTGAGATTGTTGATCCAAGCTGTACATACATCCAGTCTTTATAGGTTGTCCACACGAGCCCTCGATCATTGATCAAAAGTCTGATGCCCAAAAATCCATATAGTATGCTAGTACTGTGCTGATTCTTCTTTGATGGTTGATTTGGATCTTCCTTCTTCAAAACTTGGACTCTTTAATTTTTAGAAGTCGAGGAAGAATTCTTGTGAAGCTGAGACTCCTCTCAAAATCTCACAAATAATGGAAGAATAAATGTAGAAGAAAATCCTAAAAGAAGACCCTTCTTCTTTCTTATTTCTCTCACCAAGACTTGAGATTGTGTCTTCTCAAAACCCCATGCCCAAGCCTTCTTGCACCCAGGTTTTCCCATGCCCAAAGAGCCCTCTCTTAGATCTTGAACTCTTAAAAAAATCAAGCCCTAAGTTGCTTTAAATAGAGAGTTGTAGAGCAATCCTTGTCTAGGTTAAATACTTAGTCAAGATATTTCCAAATTGGGCAAGACTTGGGGTGCCCAACTATTGGGCGCCCCCTCCTTCATATTGGGCATGGACCACCTTTCTTTGGTGCACAAGAATTCCTCTAATTTCCATAAAAATCTCAAAAAAATTTTGGGTGGTTTGGCGGCACGAAGGAAGGAGGAGTTTTGATTGCACCAAACTCTATCAAATAGAGTTTGAATTTGAATCAACACTCCTATTTTAACTTGGTCCATAATCACTTGCCATGTAAGAAAGAAGGGAGTGCTAGGGACATGCGTGAAGGCTTGGGGAGAGGTATTTTCATATATAAAATAAAGAAAAAGGGGGGTGGGGGGCGTGAGGAGTTAATGGCACAAGGAAAGGAAAGTTCTAGTCTCATTAGGACTCCAATTTGACTTGGTCAAACATAATTTTTTAATCAAATTAAATTAAAATTAATTTAATCCAATTAGAATAGATCTCAATCTAGCTAATCATCTAATTAAATTAAATTTAATTTTGATTTAATTTTTAATCAAAATAGAGATTGGGTTGATACAAGTCCTAATTGAACTACGACTAGTTTTTTCTTACAATTGGCTTATCCAATAAAACAATTGGACTGAATCCAATCAAGTTCAAACCAAATATAATTAAATTATATTTAATTAAACTTAATCTAAGTCCTCTAGTTTAATCAAATTAAGTCAATTAGTAATCTATTGCTAATCGATACTCCTGCAATACTTGCACTAGGATAAACATCAATAGTATTAAATGTTTAACCCTAAAACAATTCTTAATCGTCGATCAACCATTCGATTGTTGGAAATATGTTTCAAAGTCAATCATCAGTCTGTTGATGGTTGAGTTATACTTTTGTAATTGTATATGAATTAATAAAAAATATTTTGATATTTTTCATCATAAATTTTTTTGTCTTCTAATGAACTTTTATGTTGTGATGAAGTCTTTAGGACTATCTAGATTCGACAAAGGAGGATTTGCCATTTAGTTCTTAAAATAGTTCACGACCAAATGATACATTGTTACTTAGGATGACAATATTTATCGAGTATAGGTCATTGTGTGCTATATAGGTTGGTTATCCTCGTAACCAAGGAGTGTTGAGACACTAGTATGATATGCAAGTGAGATGTATGGGTACATCTGCACTGAACGTGACCAACTCTAGAGCTTTTCTCCGATCAAGATTAGCTCTGATGGAGTATGGGTATAAGTGTTCCTTCGACCTGAGATCACCATGATGACTTTCAAGCAATTCACTATGCTTTGGTACCAGACTATCTGAATTTTTAATTTAGTGATGGAAGATTTCTGGACATAGTCAAGTACTTGAGGAGTCGATGTGTGTATCAAGATGGGATTGACCACTCCTGATTTCAGGAGCTGTGTTCAATTGTATTTTAATTTAGCAAAACCTTGGCCAGGGTAGTCTTAGTGAGGAGTCACAGGACTAATTGCTTTGAGACACGATATGAATGTATTTTCTAGGATTGATAGTCTAACCCTGAGTCATCTATTACACAGAGGTCATAGGAATGAATTATACGATAGCCATATTCGCATAGATTCTGATTGTTGTGATTATGACTATTCAACCCATCCAGATATCGAGTATCATTGCTAGATGGTTACTTTGATTAGTATAGAAAGTGGTTTTTATGCTATCGGCTTAGGTTTGAACCTGCAGAGTCATACACACTAGAGGTTCCTACCTGATCTATTGGCTATGGTCAAGAGTCCCACTGGACTGGGACTCTTCGACCAAATATCCTATAGCATTAGGACATTGAGTCTTACTTGTTTGAAACTCTATGATCAAGAGTATGAACTCTATGATCATAAGTTTCATTCATTTCAGACACTGGATTCAAGAGTCCCACTGGATTGGGACTCTTCGATTAGGATTTCATATCGATGAACTCTATTGCCCGATGACCTATTAGATTTGGACTCTGAGATTATGAAAGATTTTATTAGTGATTTAATTGCTAATTAACTCAATTTGATTGAGTAATTATTTTTGGTTCAAGTCCAATTGAATTAGGTTCAGTTGGGTTTGACCTGATTAGGTCATAAGTTGACCTAATCACCAAGGAGTTTTGAACCTTGATTTGATCAGAGATTGGGCTTGATTAATTTTTAATTTTATTGGAATCTAATTGAGCCTAATTAAGCCTAAATGTGTTGGGTTTAATTTAGTCTAATTGAATCTAACTAATTTTAATTGGGTTGGTTCAGTTGGTTGAAGTTTAGAATTCAAAGACTAGTTTGACTAGTCTTCCCATGCGCCACATTTAAACCCCATGCCCCATTTAAATTCTGAATTAATTTTCTCATTCCTTTTTTTCCATGAACATAAGAGGTTTTGATTGGTCTTTCCTCATCCTCAAGGGATAAGTTACGGTTAGTTGCCATTCAAATTCAAAAAAAGTTTGAATTTGGATCAGCAACAACCATATCTTATCCCTGCACCACCTAAACTTTTGTGCGCCTATTATCTCCATGTGAAAGGGGTTTCTTATGGACTTTTTCTTGCTGAAGAGTGGATGCACAACTCCTTTCCATGTTCCAATTAAGTTTAATTTCAGTTGGTTTAAGTTTTGGATTAAAATGAGATTTCAATTCAAAACTAGCAACCAATTTGTTCTCATCTTCCCACGCGTATGTGACACTATTTGGGAAAAAATAAAAGGGAGAGATTTTTGGGACATGCAAAATCAATTTGAAAGAAGTAGACGACTTCCATGAGCCTCTGTGTGCATAAGAAAAAAATTTTAAATTTCCCATGAGAAGAAAAATTAAAGAGGGGCTAGCGTGGGGTTTTCATTGAGTGCACCCCTAGGTATTTGACCTAGGATTCGGAAAGAGATTGCGTGAGCTACGAGCATCCAAAACCCACAAAACTTCAGAGAGAACCTCCTCTTCCTCTCTATCTACGAAGCCCATAGATGAAGATTAAAGTCGTTCAATCAAAACAACACTTGAAGTATTTTGACGTCGAACTAGCACTCGCAGGGAGCCGATCAGGATTAGGAACCTCGCGTGGATGATCCATTGAAGTCAAACATTTATGTAGCTACATTGTGACCAGTGGACCTCCTTGATGATGATCCGATTGCATCGATTAACTAACTATGAAAAGTTATTGTATTCTAATGACATAGATATAGTAAATAGTTTGCTGCATAGTTTTATTTTTCAGATCTATATGAATGCATGCATATTATGTTTAGATCCTTAGTGTAGGATTTAATATTCTGATATGATCAATAGATAATTAATTAGATTAATTATTTTTTTACTATATTTTTACTATTTTTAAAAAAATTTTTGAAAGTAGCACTGCAAATCTTGCACTGTTTCCTTTCAAATGGTATCAGAGTAAGGTTCGCTAAATATGATATACTTACATGTTTAAATTGATAATTTAGATTTAATCTAAATATTAATCTAATAATCTAATTAAAATCAAGATCGCATGGACTGTAGGTTGTCTTGCTATAGGGATTATCCCCTATAGTGCAAAAATTATCATTATACATGCTTGATCTTATAGTTGATCACAAAATTTTTAGATTAGATCTAATTTTTATGATATGATAAATTAAGTTTTACTCTAATTTTTGATCATGAATACATATTTAGATAGGATCTAAAGTTTAATTCATGATTTAGTATTTTGTAGTATATATAGTTTTAGATTAAACCCTACAACTAGTGTTGTTTGTGAATTGAGCTGATTCAATTTTGAAGTGAGTCGACTCAATTGGTGAACAATGCCAAGTTGTAAAGAAACTTTCAAAATTTGAAAAATATTTTAAAAATATCAAACCCTAACCCTCAGTCGATAAACTTAATTAAAATTAAGTGAAATGATTTAGTGTCTAGAATTATGAATTAAGGCCCTAAGTCATTAATCATAAACTTGTGGGTTATTGATTAGATGAATTAAGTCCATAAATTAGATTAGACCTTAGATTAGTCAAAGAATAGACTAATTTAGAGTAGTTGATTAAATCTAATTAAATATTAATTTAGATTAGATCAAGAACTCTATAGACTCAATTACAATAGTTGTAGTTGGTCAAGTCCATACCTTTAATGAGGATCAAATAGACTTGATTCATGATTATGCGGTCGAACCCAAAATTACTAGGTTGATCAAATTGAAACTAATAAACCAGATGGTGTCTAAGGTAAGTTTGGCACTTTGACTAGTGGTTTTTAATTGAGAGCTATTCGCATTGATTCGATCTTTGATGAGTTACTAGCATATCCTTTCCACTGATCTTACTTACCTGGCCATCCTGATGAATTAGATTTTGATTAGATTACTTGATGATTTTGGCTCACCCATGTCAATTAGGTAAATCAGTTTAACTGATTTAGGTGCTCCTAATGCCAACCTAGATTAGATCTTTTTGATCTGACTTTGTGGAGTCAGTGGGAGGTTCAAAATTGGCTCATTGAATTTCTTTCTTTTCTTAAAATATATTAATTAAATTTTCTAAAATTATTAGATCCTTAAAAATAAAATAGTTATATAGATAACTAAATAATAGCCTCCCATTAAGTTATATGATAATGGATTCATTAGTATAATGATCATTGGAGGCCCAAAGGCCTGGTGATTATTGACTAATAAAATTATCATTCATAAAATGATAATTTAGTTAAATCTTTCTGATGGTGGTTAGGTTGGCTGATCAAAGTCAGGCCTGATCATTTATTGGTTAGATAAGATCAAATATGGTCATGTTAATGGTTGGACCTAATCGAACCTTTTCAATGAAGGCCAAAGCCTATTGATTAGGTCTTCAGAGCAAAATCAATATTACTAGAAGTTGTTTAGAAAAATAATTGATTTTGAATCTACCCATAGATGTATATAGGTTGATCAACCAAAGTTGGATTCATGTGTAGTCTATGTAGATTCTAGCACCCATTAAGGAATTAAAGTAATTTCTCAAATTGGAGGTAGAGGCTATCAATTCGTATAAATAGTGGGAGGACCTTTAGACTAAAGTTCAAATCTTTGGAATAATTGATTCATATACTAATTAGGTTTGATTTTTCTTTTATGCAGAAATGGCCACTAACCTATCGCTCCAAACATTATTAGACAATGATAAATTAATGAGACCCAACTTCGATAGCTGGTATCATAAGTTAAAAATCATCCTGGAGTATGAGCGAATTCTTTATATAATAATGGATCTAGCACCTGAGGAGCCAGCTCTGAATGCTAGAGGAGCGGTATGAGATATTTACCAAAAGTGGCTCAACGACCACACTACCATTTGGTGCATAATGCTGGCAATAATGAATGACGAGTTTAGCTATAGGTTCAAAAATGCCCAGCCACAGGAGATGCTTCAAATATTGAATGACTCTTTTGGCATGCTTGATGATGTTGAAAGGCACAAAATAAGTTGTACCATTTTTTACGCTTGGATGAGGGATGGGGCCTCAATCATCGATCATGTACTGTACATGATCGAGATGATTGAGCACCTTAGCAAGCTAGGCTTCCCCTTGCATGAGCAGCTCGCTAAGGATGCGATCTTTAATTCCTTGCCCAAGTCTTTCCTTCCTTTCCTGACTCATTTCAGAATGACAAAGCCTGCAGTCAACTACCACGACTTATTGGGGTTGCTGCAGAACTTTGAGAAGGATCACCAATTTCACAAGAAGATAGTGAATGTAGTGGGAGGGTCTTCTTCTGGTCGTCGACCTTTTAAGAAAGGAAAGAAGAACAAGAAGGTGTAGCCAAATACCGGGACAACTGTATAAGATCAGACTAAGAAGTGCAAGCCCGATCAGAGCCAAATGGAGTGCTTCTTCTGTAAGAAGCAAGAACACTAGAAGAGGAATTATCCTCTGTACATTACCTTCCTGGATCCAAATAGGCCAAGAAAGAACCAAATGGTTGCTGGGCAAGGTAATTATATGATAACACCTTACAATTTTTTCTTATTTGATTCTACTACATAGGTATTAGATACTGAAAGCTCTTATCATATTTGTAATTCTATGTAGGACTTACATATCAATAGAAGATTTGATCAAGATGAGAGATTTCTGAATGTTGGAGATGGAAGATAAGTTCCAATTCTAGCTTTAGAAATCATGAACCTTGTAATCAATTCAAATAAAGTTATTCTTAATGAATGCCATTTTTGTCCAATTTTCTTATTAAATATCATTTCTGTAGGTCTTTTGATCATGAATGGTTATGAAATATCAATAATTTTTTTTTTTATAATTTCATTTTGAATGGTGTTACATTTTTTATTAGATGATTGAATAATGATATTTATTTATTAACTATGCCTATTAATGGGGTTCAATCCTCCATTAAATATCCTAGAATTAGTAATATGTCTGAAGTCTACCTTTGGCACTGTAGGCTGGGTCATATTAACAAGAATAGAATAAATAGATTAGCTCAAGAAGAAATTCTTGAGGCTTGTGATTGTGAATCACTTGTGACCTATGAGTCATGTCTTCTTGGTAAGATGATCAAGTCACTTTTACTGAAAAAGATGAATGAGCCACTGAACTCCTAAGTCTAGTACATTTAGATGTATGTAGACCCATGAGCTCAAGTGCTAGAGATGGATACTTTTACTTCATAATCTTCACAGATGATCTATCGAGGTATGGGTACGTCTATTTAATGAAGCATAAGTCGGAGTCGTTTGAAATGTTCAAACTATTTCGAAATGAGGTAGAGAAGCAAACTAAAAAGAGTATTAAAACTCTTCAGTCTAACTGAGAGGGTGAGTATCTTTTCAATGAGTTTCTGATATATTTAGAAAAGAATGGGATTCTCTCTTAATGGACCCCTCCTGGAACACCACAACATAATGGTGTGTCTGAAAGGAGGAATCAGACCCTATTGGACATGGTTCGATCCATGATGGGATTTGCTGGTTTGTCGATCTTCTTATGGGGATATGCACTCGAGTCAGCTTGTTACATTCTAAATAGGGTTCCAAGTAAGTCTATTAATAAAACACCATATGAGATATGGATAGGGCGTAAGTCAGTGCTCTCACACCTTAGGGTTTGGGGGTGTCTGGCTTATGTCAAACGTTTAATGACAGACAAGCTTGGACCTAGGTCTGATAAGTGTAGTTTTATAGGTTACCCAAAAGAAACTAAAGGGTATTACTTCTATCTTTTTGATGAGCAAAAATTATTTGTCAGCCTTAAGGCAGTCTTTTTGGAAAAGGAGTTCCTTGGTGAAGAAACTAATACCTCTAAGGTTGAACTTGATGAAGTTTGATAGGTGGAAGAACAGACACAAGTTGTTGAACCTAAGCTAGATCTAATTAGATTAGACCCAGAGCCCATTATAGATGCACCCTTAAGACGATTTGGTAGAGTACCACATCAACTGGATAGATATTATGATTTCTTGGTTCGGGACGGGGATCCCATCTAACTCGATAAGAATGATGAGGATCCGATTACCTATATGGATGCAATGCAGAGATCAGACTCTAAGAAATGGCTTGAGGCCATGAAATTCAAAATGGAGTCCATGAAGATCAACGATGTATGGACATTAGTTGACCCACCCAAAGGGGTTAAACCTATAGGGTATAAGTGGATCTTTAAAAGAAAAAGGGGCATAGATGAAAAGATGGAGATCTATAAAGTCCGTCTGATTACCAAGGGATATCATCAACGTTATGGTATTGACTATGATGAGATGTTCTTTTTTGTGGCAATGCTCAAATCCATTCAGATTATGCTTGCCATAGCTGTCCATCTGGATCATAAAATCTAGCAGATGGATGTGAAAATAGCTTTCTTGAATAGAGAGCTGGATGAAGAGGTGTATATAATACAGTCTGAAGGATTCACGTCCATAGATGAGTCTGAGGTGTGTAGGCTTCAGAGGTCCATTTATGAACTAAAGTAGGCATCTAGGAGCTGGAACATACGATTTAATAAAACATATGGCTTCGTTAAGAATGAAGAGGAGCCCTGCATATATAAGTGGGCTAATGGTCCAGCAATTATATTTCTAGTATTGTATGTGGATGATATTCTCTTAATCGAGAATGATATTCCTGTATTACAAGGAATAAAGATCTGGCTATCATCACAGTTCTCCATGAAAGATCTGGGAGAAGCTTCCTACATCCTAAGGATGAAGATATATAGAGATAGATATAAAGGATTACTTTGATTGTCCCAATCTACGTACATTGATACTATGCTGAAATGATTCAGCATGGAGAATTCTAAGAAAGGCTATCTACCAATAGGTCATGGAATTTCTCTTTCAAAGAGAGGTTGTTCGACAACACCTATAGAAAAAGTATGTATGAGTAGAATACCATATACTTCAATAGTATATTCTATCATGTACGCCATGACATGTACACGATCAGATGTGGCATACTCACTAGGATAGTGAGTAGATACTAATCTGATCTAGGGAAGAACCACTAGAAGGTTGTTAAAATCATCCTGAAGTATTTAAAAAATATTAAGAACCAGTGGCTTGTATATGATGAATTGGATTTAAAACTTGTAGGATTCACAGACTCCAATTTCTAGTCTGATCATGATGATAGCAAGAGTGTATTAGGATATATTTTCACCCTTAATGGTGGAGTTGTCTATTGGAAGAGTTCCAATCAACACACTATGGTCGATTCAGTTTGCGAGGTAGAGTATATCGCTGCATCAGATGCTACCAAAGAAGTGGTGTGGCTGAGAAATTCATCATTGAGCTCAGAGTAGCATCCTCCCTTGATGGTCCAGTTCTGCTCTATTGCGATAGCTCTGGAGTCATTGCTCAGGCAAAGAAACCAAAGGCACACCAGTGGATGAAGCATATTCTGTGCTGCTACCATCTTATCCAAAAGATTGTGGATCGAGGTGACGTCGACCTTCAGAAGATCGATAGAAAGAAAAACATAGCCGACCCATTCACTAAAGTTATTGCAGTGAAGGAGTTCAATAACTTCAAGTTGAAGATAGGTATTGGATACTGCACCGATTGGCTTTAGTCTAAGTGGGAGTGTGTTGGGAATATATCCCAAAGCCAATCATCAGTCTGTTAACGGTTGAGCTATACTTTTATAATTGTATATGAATTATCAATTAATAAAAATTATTTTGACATTTTTCATCATAAATTTTTTGTCATCTAACGAACTTGTTGGTGCGAAATCTGGTTGCCGTCGGAGAAGAGTTGGAGTTGGAGAAGATGAGGTCGCTCCTTTAGAAGGTCTATTCCTTTAGAAGGTTGGACAAGGTCTGTTCCTTTAGAAGGTCGGAAAGAGGAGGAGCTCGGTACATCTTGAGTTTATCGAAGGAATCAAGGTCAACTCCGTCTAAGTTAAGAGCTCGATGAACTGACTCTCTAATATAACCCCATGAAGGAAGACCTAATGGCAAGGTCAGGCAATGTACAAAAAAGTACTTTTTCTTTCAATTATGAACAAAAGAAGGGATACCTTTCAATAACCCCTTCTTGCTGATCTGGAGGAAAGTACGACCAATCCTTCATGAAAGGATGGCGCTTGAAGGTATAGAAATTCCTAAAAAGCAAAATGGTCGGCTGGACTTCGGTCAATCGACAGAGGGAGAGAAAACCTATGATGAACCGAAAGGAGTTCGGTATGATAGATGTGAAGGAGATGTTTAAAAATCGAAAGAGGGCGACTACAAATGGGGGTAGCGGGAGTCTAAGCCCAACGTGCAAAGCTTCTAAGTACAAACAAAATTGGTTGGTCGGAGGAGAATTGACCTGGTCATCAGAGCTGGGGAGTTCAAGGTCATATAATGGAGGGATTCGATATTGGATTCGGATCAAGGAAAGATCATCTAGGATAAAGACAGATGGGATGGTGTCTGGAGCAAAAGATGAGCAGGATTGTTCCTAGGTTCTACCTCAATCGGGGTACAGAATCAAAGAAAGTTGGTCCAGACAAGCCCCACGAACCAATGGAGTAGGAGGTTTTGGAAGACATTCAGATCGAGATGAACCCCAAGAAACCCTCCATAAAAAAAAATCAAGAAGACAAGGAGTCAGAAATGATAAGCATGAATAACCTAAGTGAAGGGTTAGGAAACTGATCTAAACTATCCGAGGAGGATGAAAGGATGATGGACATGATGAGGATCAATTGAAAGAATGTTCGGAGCTCAGGAAGGTGAGAGAAGGATGAGACCCATAGGAAGAAGGCGAACGGGGGCCGAAGGAAGAAGAAGACTCAGGTAGGGATGACTTCCAAATAATAGGAGAAGGCCTTAAATAGCCAGAGGCAACCCAAAGCAGTTATGATTGCAGATCGACTTCGATCAGTCTGTGTGCACTGTGTGTCCCACTCATTATGATAGAAGAGCGACGACTGGTGGAGTCTTTATGGCACCAGACCTATAGCAAAGTTTCGGTAGGAGATTCGAAGGGCCATCTTTTCGAACTCATTTCAGACTTAGAAAGTTTCGGTGCTAGCACAGTAAACATCAAAATGCCTCATCTTGACAAGCACGGGAACCCGGGATCAGACTTCGATCGTCATCTTTTTTTCTTCCTTCAAATTTCAAACTCGAGAGCAGGGGGACTATTATTGGAGATAAATCCTGCTCCCACCGAAGTCCAGTCTGATGCTTAGCCTAATATAACTAGTAATCACAGAAGAGCTTCGATCGAAAATTCTCCCTCTAATAGTCGAACTCCTCCAAACTCCTCCAACAATCGAACTCCTTTCGGACTCCTCCAGTAGCCGAACTCCTTTCGAACTCCTTCAACGGTCGAACTCCCCGCAGTCATCAAGAAAGGTCTCCACACGAGTTTGATTTCGTACATGGCATGAACCGACCCACATCTAGACTACCTTAGAGGAGTCTGAATTTCTCTAGAATTGATATAGCTCAAAGGTCATCACCAATCGATGCCCATCCCTCCAAATTTTGACTATCAAATCTCAAATGGACTGGCATCTCATGACAACAAATACTATCTTCCATAACAAACTCCACGTGGCCCTGAGCAGCCCACTATCCGATAGTTTTGGCTGTCACTATTAGTTTGTTACAAGCTTTATCTATAAAAGGGACCCTCCAAATATATTTTCTCTAGGCTCTCTTCTTCCTTCTGAAAACTCTACAACTTTTTTGACAGAGCACTCCATTTCTATTGGCCAAAAAAGCTAACTTGATCATCGGAGGATCTTATCGGAGCTGCCACCCCGGGCTATGGACGAGACTTATTTTATAGGTCATCGATGGTGACCTCGTCTTCTCCAACTCTAACACTCCTCCAATGGCAACCAAATTTTGCACCAATAGAACTCTTGTGTTGTGATGAAGTCCTTAAAATCTATCTAGATTCGACAAAGGAGGATTTATCGTTTAGTCCTTAAAATAGTTCACGATCAAATAATATATTATTACTTAGGACGATAATGTTTATTGAGTATAGGTTATTGTGTGCCATATAGATTAGTTGTCCTCGTAACCAAGGAGTGTTAAGACACTGGTATGGCATGCAAATGAGATGTATGGGTACATCTGCATGGAACGTGACCAACTCTAGAGCTTTTTTCTGATCAAGATTAGCTCCAATGGAATATGAGTATAAGTGTCCCTCTAATTTGAGATCACTACGGTGATTTTCAAGCAACTCACTATACTTTAGTGTTGGATTATCTGAATTTCTAATTCAGTGAGAAAATTTTTGGATAGTCAAGTATTTGAGGAGTCGATGCATGTATCAAGATGGGATTGACCACTCCTGATTTTAGAAGCTGTGTTCAATTGTATTTCAATTTAGCAAAGCCTTGGCCAGGATAGTTTTAGGAGGAGTCATGGGACTAATTGCTTTGAAACATAATATGGACGTATTTTCTAGGATTGACGGTCTAACCCTGAGTCATCTATTATATAGAGGTCATAGGAATGAATTATATGGTAACCATATTCGCATAGATTCTAATTATTGTGATTTCGACTATTCAACCTATCCAGATGTCGAGTACCATTGCTAGATGGTCACTTCAATCAGTACAGAAAGTGATTCCTATGCTACCGACTTAGGTTTGAACCTACGGAGTCACACACACTAGAGATTTCTACTTGATCTGTTGACTTTGGTTAAGAGTCCCACTGGACTGGGACTCTTCGACCAAATGTTCTATAGCATTAGGACAATGAGTCCTACTTGTTTGAAACTCTCTGATCAAGGTATGGACTATGTGATCGCAAGTTCTATTCATTTTGGACACCAAAGTCAAGAGTCCCACTAGACTGAGACTCTTCGATTAGGGTTTCATATTGATGAACTCTATTGCCCGGTGACCTACTAGATTTAGACTCTAAGATTATAAGAGGTTTTATTAGTGATTTGATCACTAATTAACTTAATTTGATTGAGTAATTATTTTTGGTTTAAGTCCAATTGAATTAGATTCAGTTGGGTTTGACCCGATTATGTCACGAGTTGACCTAATCGCCGAGGAGTTTTGAATCCTAATTTGATCAGAGGTTCGACTTGATCAATTCCTGATTTTATTGGGATCTAATTGAGCCTAATTAAGCATAAATGTGTTGGATTTAATTTAGTCTAATTGAACCTAACCAATTTTGATTGGGTTGGTTCAGTTGGTTGAAGTTTAGAATTCAAAGACTAGTTTGACTAATCTTCCCATGCGCCACATTTAAACCCCATGCCCCATTTAAATTCTAAATTAATTCTCTCATACCTTTTTTCCCATGCACATAAAAGGTTTTGACTAGTCTTTCCTCATCCTCAAGGGATAAGTTATGGTTAGTTGCCATTCAAATTCAAAAAGAGTTTGAATTTGGATCCGCAACAACCATATCTTATCCCTACACCACCTAAACTTTTGTGCGCCTATTATCTCAATGTGAAAGGGATTTCTCATGTACTTTTCCTTGCTGAAGAGTGGGTGCACAACTTCTTTCCATGTCCCAATTAAGTTTAATTTTAGCTGGTTGATGTTTTAGATTAAAATGAGATTTCAATTCAAAACTAGCAACCAATTTGTTCTCATCTTCCCACGTGTATGTGACACTATTTGGTGAAAAATAAAAAGGGGAGATTTTTGGGATGTGCAAAATCAATATGAAAAGAGGTAGAGGACTTTCATGAGCCTCTGTGTGCATGAGACAAAAAATTTAAAATTCCCATGAGAAGAAAAATTAGAGAGGGGCTAGTGCAGGGTTTTCATTGGGTGCACCCCTAGGTATTTGACCTATGGTTCGGGAAGAGATTGCATGAGCTACGAGCATCCAAAGCCCACGAAACTTCAGAGAGAACCTTCTCTACCTCTCTACTATGTTACCAGTGACTCAAAGCATCCATGAAGCCCATAGATAAAGATCAAAGTCATTCTATCAAAATAGCACCTGAACCATTTCGATGTCGAGCTAGCACTCGTGAGGAGCCAATCAGGATCAGAAATCTCATGTGGACAATCCATGGAGGCCAGACATTTGTGTAGCTACATCGTGACTAGTTGACCTTCTTGACAATGATCAAATCATGGTGATTAGCTACCTGCAAAAAGGTATTATGTTCTGATCACATAGATATAGTAAATAGTTTGCTGCATAGTTTTATTTTTCAGATCTATTTGAATGCATGCATATTATGTTCAGATCCTTAGTATAGGATTTAATATTCTGATATGATCAGTAGATAATTAATTAGATTAATTATTTTTTCACTATAATTTTGCTATTTTTTAAATTTTTTTTGAAAGTTGCATTGCAAATTCTGTACTATTTTCTTTTGCCAATCAGATTGAGAACTCTTATGTGTATGACCCCGTAGGTTCGAACCTAAGTTAGTAGCATAGAAATAAATTTTTATACCAATCGCAGTGACCATTTAGTAATGGTACCAGACAGCCAGATAGATCGAATGTGTAGAACATCCTTAGAACTTATGTGGATTTAGTTTTCATATAATTCATCTTCTTGACCAAAATGCTCGTAGGACACCTTAGAGTTGAACTATCAACCCCATTTAGGTCATCCATATTGTATCTCAAAATACCAAATCCATCTCATGGATTATCCTAGCCAAGGTTTTGCTATATTGAAATACAGTGATGCATTATTTTTCAACTATTGGAGTGATCAATCCCATCTTGATCACTCATTGACTTTGCAAGTACTTAAGTATATCCAGAAACCTTCTATTACTAAATTGAAAATTCAGTTAGTCCGGTACCAAAGTACAGTGAGTTGCTTGCAAGCCACTATGGTGATCTCAGGTTTACGGGATATTTATACCTATATCTCATCAGAGCAATTTTTGATAGTAGAATGCTCTAGAGTTGGTCACGTTCAGTGACGATGTATCCTTACATCTCACTTGTATGCCATACTAGTGTCTCTACATTCCTTGGTTAAGAGGACAACCAACCTATATAGCATACAATGATCTATGCTCGATAAATGCTGTCATCCTAATTAACAGTGTATTATTTGATCATGAATAGTTTAAGGACTAATCGATAAATTTTCTCTTTATTGAAACTAAATAATCCTAAGAACTTCATCACAACAATGGAATTCATTAGAAGATATAGACTTTATGATGAAAATGCTAAAATATTTATTTTATTTATTAATAAATTAATTACAATTATAAGGTAGTTCAACCATCAATTGGCTAATGATTAATTTTGGGATACATTTTCCAACAACTCCTACTTGTCCTAAAACCACTCGGTATAGTATCTAATACCCATCTTCGACTTATGGTTGTCAAACTCCTTTATCACCAGAGCTTTAGTGAAGGAGTTGGCCAAATTCTTCTTTCTATCAATTTTTTGAAGGTCGACGTTACCTCGATCCATGATCTCCTAAACTTGGTGGTAGCGGCGTAGTATGTGCTCGTCTGCTGGTATGTTTTCGATTCCTTCGTCTGAGCAATGGAACCAGTGTTGTTATAGTATAGTAGGACTGGACCATCAAGAGATGATGCTACTCTAAGCTCGATGGTGAATTTCCTTAGCTACATAGCTTTCTTTGCGGCATCTGATGCTACGATGTACTCCACTTTACAAATAGAGTCTGCCATAATATGCTGCTTGAAACTCTTTCAGCAGATGGCTCGACCATTTAGTGTAAAGATATAACCCAACATGCTTCTGCTGTCATCATGATCAGATTGAAAGTTAGAGTCAGTAAACCTCACAAGTTTCAGATCTAACTCATCATAAACTAACCATTGATCCTTAGTATTTCTTAAATACTTAAGGATAGCTTTCACCACTTTTTAGTTGTTCTCTTCTAGATCAAATTGGTATCTACTCACTACTCTTAGTGAGATGCTACATCTGGTCTCGTACATATCATGGTGTATATAATAGATCCTACTATCGAAGCATATGGGACTCTACTCATATGCTCTATCTTTTCAGGAGTTGTCAAACAATCCTTCTTAGAGAGAGAAATTTTATGGCCCATCGAAAGATATCTCTTTTTGAAATTTTCCATGCTAAACCTCTTCAGCATAGTTTCTATGAATGTGGACTAGGATAACCCAAGCATCCTCTTAGATCTATTCCTATAGATCTTCATTCTTAGAATGTAGGTTGCTTCACCCAAGTCCTTCATGGAGAATTATGATGACAACCAAACTTTTATTTCTTGCAGTGTGGGGATATTATTCTTGATTAAGAGAATGTCATCCATGTACAAGATAAGAAATATCACTGTTGGACCATTTGTCCATTTATAAATGCAAGACTTTTCTCTATTCTTAATGAAGCTATACGTTTTGATCATCTTATCAAAATACATGTTCCAACTCTGAGATGCTTGCTTTAATCCATAAATGGATCTCTGAAGCTTGCATACTTTGGACTCATCTATAGATGTGAATCCTTTAGGTTGTATCATATACACCTCTTTGGTTAGCTCTCCATTTAGAAAAGCTGTCTTCACATCCATCTATCAGGTTTCATAATCTAGATGGATAGCCATCGCAAGTATTATCCGAATGGATTTGAGTATTATCACAAGGGAGAACATCTCGTCATAGTCAATACCATAATATTGATAATACCCCTTGGCAACCACTTGGGCTTTATAGGTCTCTATTTTTTCGTCTGTTCTCCTCTTTCTTTTGAAGATCCATTAACACCTAATGAGTTTAACCCCTTTGGGTGGGTCAATCAACGTCCGCATATCGTTGACCTTTATGGACTCCATCTCGAATTTCATGGCCTCAAGCCATTTCTCAAAATTAAGTCTCTCCATTGCATCCATATAGGTGATCGAATCCTCATCGTTCTCATCGACTTCAATAGGACCACCATCTTGGATCAAAAAATCATAGTATCTATCCGGTTGGCATGATACTCTATCAGATTGCCTTAATGATGTAGGTATAGTGGGCTTCAAATTTGATCTAATCAAATTTGATTCAGATTTAGCTACTGGTATCGGTCTTTCTACCTATTGAACTTCGTCAAATTCAACCTTAGAGATAATAGTTTCCTTACCAAGAAACTTTTTTTCTAAAAAGATTGTCTTAAGGCTAACGAATACCTTTTGTTCATCAGCATGGTAGAAAATATATCCTTTGATCTCTTTTGGGTACCCTATGAATGTGCACTTGTTAGATCTAGGTCCAAGTTTATCTATGATTAATCATTTCATATAAGCTGGGCACCCCCAGACCCTAAGGTATGAGAGTGCTGGCTTACGTCCTGTCCATATCTTATATAGAATTTTAATTACAGACTTACTTAGAATCTTATTTATTAGATAGCAAGTCGATTCGAGTGCATATCCCTAGAAGGATATTGGCAAGCTGGCAAAATCTATAATGAATCAGACCATTTCTAATAGAGTCTAATTCCTCCTTTCAGACTACCATTATGCTATAGTATTTCTAGAGGAGTCCATTGGGAGAGAATCATATTATCTCCTAGATATATGAGAAACTCACTAGAAAGGTATTTTCCTCCTTGGTCAAATCAAAGTATTTTAATACTCTTTCTAGTTTGTTTTTCTACTTCACTTTAGAATCGTTTGAACATTTTAAATGAAATCGACTTATGTTTCATCAGATAGACATATCCATACCTGAATAGATCATCTATAAAAGTGATGAAGTAAAGATATCCACCTTTAGCACTAGTACTCATAGGTCCACATATATCAGTATGTACTAGATCTAAGAGCTCAGTGGCCTCTCACCTTTTCTAGTAAAAGGTGATTTGGTCATTTTTTCAAGAAGACAAGATTCATAGTTTGGAAGTGATTCACAATCACTAACTTTGATGATTTCCTCTTGAGTCAACCTATTTATCCTGTTCTTATTGATGTGACCTAGCCTACAGTGCTATAAGTAGATATCAGACACATTATCTAATCTAGGATGCTTGTTGATGGAATAGACTATACTAACAGGTTATGATAGCATGTATGCACCATTATTCAAATGTCTAGAGAATATAGTAATACTATTCATAATGACATTACAAAATTCTTTCTTTATTGAAATCTCATAATTGTCTTTGGCTAAAAGGCCTATGGAAATAACATTCAAAAAAAAACTAGGACAAAAATGATAATCATTAAGAACAATAGTATGAGACTCAAATACAAGCTGTAAGATTTTTAATGCTAGAACCGAAACTGGTCTTCCATCTCAAACATTCAGGAATCTTTCATCTTGCTCGAATCTCCTACTAACCTGCAACCCTAGTAACGAATTATAAATATGGTATGGACTACTAGTATTCAATATCCAATCAGTAATATCATAGATAGAGAAATTGCAAGGAGTTATCATATAAATACCTTACTTAGTAATAGCTTGCTTCTTTCTCGATCTATTTAGGTCCAAGGAGGTAATGTACTGAGGATAGTTTCTCTTTCAATACCTCCACTTCTTACAGAAGAAGTACTCAGGTTGACTCTTATCGAGCTTTATCTTCTTGATCTGGCCCTGTACAGATGTCCTAGCCTAAACTTGCACCTTCTTGGACTTCTCCTTCTTATTCTTATTCCCTTTCTTAAAGGATCGAGAATCAGAAAATGAACCTCCCACTAAGTTCATCAACTCCTTCTAGAGCTGGTGATCCTTTCCAAATTTTTGAAGTAACTCTAGTAACCCATGGTAGTTAACTTTAGACTTTGTTATTCTATAATGAGTGAGGAATGAAAAATAAAACTTGGGCAGCGAGTTCAATATTGCATCTTTTCCTAGCTGCTCATGCAAGAAAAAGCCAAGCTTACTCAAACGCTCCATCAACTCGATTATGTATAGTACATGATCAGTAATTGAAGCTCCATCCTTCATCTTGGCATTGAAGATGGCACAACTAGTCTTATGCCTCTCAATGTCATCAGGTGTGCCAAAAGACTCCTCCAACACTTGAAGCATGTCTTTTGGTTGAGCTATCTCGAATCTACGATTGAACTCGTTGCTTATAGCCATTAGCATAATATAGCACATCGTGATTTGGTTACTGAGCCACTTCTAGTAAGTGTCTCTAACTGACCCACGTACATTTGCAGCTGACTCTTTAGGTGCTGAATCTGTCAACACGTATAAGATCAGTCATGCTCCAGGACAATCTTCAACTTACGATACCAGCTAACAATGATCAGAGCGAAAGGAAAGTGGCCATATCTGTACAAAGAAAAATCAAAATCTAATTAGTAAATGATTCATTAGATCTAAAGATTTGAACTTTAATTAAAAGATTCTCTCATTATTTTATTCAAATTGGTAGCCTCTACCTCGAATTTGAGGAATTACTCTAATTTCTTAGTGGAAACTAGAATCACATAGACTGCACACAAGCTCAACTTTAGTTGGTCAACCCATGTACATCTAAGGATAGGTTCAAAACTAATTGTTTCTCTAAATAATTTCTAGTGATTTAATTTTGCCCCAGTCCCTAATCAGTAGATTTTGACCTCCACTGAAAAGATCTGGTTAGATCCAACCATTAATATGACCATACTTAGTCCATCTAATCAATGAATGATTAAGCCCAACTTTGATTGGTCAACCTAACCACCATTTAGAAAGACACGGCCAAGAAGTCATATTATGAATGATAATTCCACTAGCCGATAAGTACTAGGCCTTTGGGCCTCCAAAGATTATTCAACTAATGGACTCATTATCATCCACATAATGGGAGGCTATGATCTAGTTATCACCATAAGTATTTCATTTTTAGGGACCTAATAATTTTAGAAGATTTAATTAATTCAATTTAAACAAGGGAGAAGGTCAGATGAACCAGCTTGTTATGATCCTTCTACTGGCTTCACCAAGTCAGATTAAGAAAGACCATTATTAGGCTGGTCTAGGAGCACCTAAATTAGTCACATTGATTTACCTAGCTAACATGGATTAGTTCGAATTATTAAATGATCTGATCAAAACATAATTTCACCAAGAAGGCCAGGTAAGTGAGATCGATGGAAAAGTCTACCAAAGCTTGCCGTAGACACCATAAAAAATGGTCAGGTAAGTAGGCTATCAATTAAAAACCACCGATCTAGATTATCAGACTTATCTTAGACACCAACTGGTTCATTAGTTTTGATTGGATCAACCTAATAGTTTGTGCTAGACTACGTAGCCAAGAATCAAGTCCATCTTGGTTCTTATTAACGACATAGACTTGACCAACTACAACTATTATAATTAATTTAGAGAATCCTTGACCTAATCTAAGACAACTATTGATTAGATTTAGTTAATTCTTTAATTAAATCCATTCTTTAATCTAACCTTAGGTAGAACCTAATTAATGTATTGAAAAATGTATCCTAAAGCCAATCATCTAAGTAGTAGATGATTAAAATTAGTATATGAATTATCTAATAATAATAGTTATTTGGCTGGTTTATCATAAAAGTTTATCTTTCTTAAATAAACTTCTAAATTATGATGAAGTCCTTAGAACCATAATCAATCGATAAAGAAGGATTTATTAGATGGTTCTTAAATTGTTCATGAGCAAATGATAAGTTATTAATAAGGATGATAACTTATCGAGTGTTGATCGCTATATGCCATATGTATTGATTATCCTCATAATCAAGTGGTGTGGAGACATTAGTATGGCATCCAAGTGAGATGTAGAAGTATATATGCACTGAACGTGATTAATGTAGCATTCTACTATCAAGAGTAGCTAGTTAAGGCCAATGGATATAAGTATCCCTCTGATCTGAGATCACCATGATGACTTACAAGCAACTTACTGTACTTTGGTGCTGGACTGCTTGTATTTCTAATATAGGTTTGAAAGATTTTTGGATAAAGTTAAGTACTTGTGAAGTCGGTGTGTGAGTCAAGATGAGATTGACCACTTCTAATTTGCTTCAGAAAGAGAATATCTTGTTGTATTTCAATTTAGCAAAACCTAGGCTTGGATAATCCTCGGAAGGAGTCATGGAATTTGCAAAATTTTAAAACATAATAGAGATAACTTGTATGAGCGATTGATAGCATGCTCAAAATCGTCTTGAGTATTATTGGACAAAGGGATGAATTATACGATAACCATGGGCTAGGGTTCTAAGAATGTTGCTTTGCATACATTCGACCTATCCGGACGTCGAAAGTCATTGTTTGATGGTTACTTTGACTAGTATAGGAATTGGTTTCTGTAATACCGACTTAGGTTGGAACTTATAGGATCACACACATTAAAGGTTGTAACATAATTAGATGGTTAATCGATGATTGAGAATCATTCTAAGATCAAATATTCAATGCGATTGATATTTAACCTAATGCAAGTATTGCAGGAAAATCGATTAGCAATTGGATTGCTAATTGGCTCAATTTGATCAAGCATTTAGACTGAGATAAAGTCTAATTGAATTAGATTCAATTAAAATTAGTTTAGACTTAATTAGATTAAGTTTAATTGATTTATTAGATAAGATAATTGTAAGAAAAAATAATTCCTAGTTGGACTAGGATTTGAGTGCACCTAATTCTTGATTGAGTTAGGATTTAAATTAGAATTAAATATGATTTAATTTGATTTAATAAGATTTCTAGTTGGATTAGGATCACCCATAATTATGTTACATTTAATTTAGTTTGAATTAGGTTTAAAATAGTTTGGACCTAGTCAAACAAGAAGAGTTCCAGTTGGACTGGGATTCTCACTCTTTCTTCCTGTATAGGCCGTCGATGTACATTCTATTGGAATAATCAAACCTGGCCTCGAGCTCTCACCGTTGCTTCCTTAAAACTTTGGATTCAGCTTCAGCATCCTTGATGGCTTGATGCTCGTAGGTCAACTGGAGCTTCACCTATTGAACTTCAGTCTTCTCCATCGAACTTCGACAATCTCCATTTTACTCTCATCCTTCGAAATTCAAACTCAAAAATAAAGGGACTAGTGTTGGAGATAAATTCAGGCCTATCAAAGTTCGACTAAGACTCTGACTCTTAATCAGTTTCATCCATTTGTAGTTATAAAAATCGAACCTCAACCCATGGGAGTATTCAAATTTTGAATCATTCTGAGATGGCCGACCTCCAATACTGCAGTCAGATAATCCAATTAGCTGGAAAGACCGATTTCGATTTTGATAGGGCATTGTGGATTCCTTCTCTAGACGAACTTGAACAGTCAATACTTTTGCCTTAGAGAATCGACCAAGTTTCTGACTCCTACGCATCCCATCCGTTCGATCTCCTTTCGATAGCCTATGTGGCCCCACTCGGACAAACTTCCTTGGATCCCTCTTTCTTTGGTAGAATCTTGTCGAGCTCCTTCAGCAGTCAAACTTCTTTCGAACTGTCCCCAGACGAACTTCAACAGTTTATCATTATTCACCAATGAGTAACTCTGGGATTGGCCAAACCTCAAATGAATGGCAGAGATTGGTGTTTCAATCATGCTTGCTTATTGTGGCCATCAATCAGTACTCAGCCTAGGTGGATCCCTCAAAATCGAACTCCTTTCAGTCAGACATCATTCGAGCCTCTTCACCAGTCGAACTTCTGTCGGACTTCTCTTCTAGCTGAATTTCTTTCGACCATCTGAAAGGACCATGATGTATGCCTTCAACATAGCAAATAAAAGCCAGCGCATGGTCAATCCTGAGAGCCTCCGAACTCCTTCAAAACAACAACATCCAAGAGCCCTTCATAATCTACAACTATCACATCCAAACTCCAGCTATTGGGTCTCCAACAGACCAGTACGTCACGACAATGGACACCACTCTCCACAACAAATCCTACATGACGGCGAACGCCCCACTACCAAGTGGTTGTGGCTGTCACTATCAGTTTGTTATAGGCTCCGAGCTATAAAAGGGATCCTCCAGATACGTTTTCTCCAAGCTCTCTTCTTCTTCTCAATACTCTGCAACTTTCTCTACTGAGTACTCCATTTCTGTTGGCTGAAAGAGCTGATTTGATCATCGGAGGGTCTTGTCGAAGCCATCCCCTCAGGCTCTAGATGAGACTTATTTTGTAGGTCACCAACGATGACCTCATCTTCTTTGACTCTAGTACTTCTCCGATGATGATCAGATTTCGTACCAATAATACCCAATAGGTACTATACCTTTAGGTGGATCTACCAAGATCTAGATTTAGTTCGAGTGCATCAAGTCAATCTTTTACTTCATTGCCTCTTACCAATTCTCAGAGTCGATATCTGATATCGCCTCAGTATAGGTTCTAGGATCATCACTGTGAATCTATTTTTCATGAGGAACATTTTCTCTATATCCTCAAAATAGTACCTAAGTACCTTCAGGAGGATGGAAAATCCTATTTGACTTATGAGGTGGAGGAGGTATTGAATTATGGATCGGCTTAGACAAACTGGGTTCCTCAGGTTCCTTGGCTCTTTGCTCTTTGGAGATTTTCTCCTCATGCCTAATCTATCTCTCGATGTCACCATCTTGAACAAACTACTTTTCAAGAAAAATGGTATGTCAACCCATAATCACATTATGGTCTTCCAGAAGATAGAAGTAATATCCTAATAACTCTTTAGGATATCAAATAAATTGAGCTCTAAGAGACCTAGACTCTAACTTGTCTGCTGCTGGACAACCCCAATTTTGAGATGACTCAGACTTGGCTTTTTACTATGTCATATCTTATATGGTGTGATAGGAACAGTTTTAGATGGAACCCTATTAAACAATGTCCCTAAAAAAACTCAGAAAGATCCGTGAGGCTTATCTAGATCGAACCATATCTAATAGTATTTATTTTCTCCATTCTAAAATCCCGTTAAGTTGAGAAATTCTAAGCAAAGTCCATTATGAGACTATACCATTATCCTTGAGATAGTCCAAAAACTTTTGATTAAGGTATCCACTTCTTCAATCTGATCGAAGAATCTTAATAAGCTTTTCGATTTGCTTTTCTACTTCATGTCTGAATTTCTTGAACTTTTCAATGGCCTCAGACTTGTGTCGTATTAAGTACACATACCCATATCGAGATAGATTATCGGTAAAGATAATAAAATAGACATAATTACCTCTGGTCGACACATCGAATGGACTGCACATATCTATATGTACTAGGGCAAGTAGGACTATGGCCCTTTCCCATGTCCCATAAAAAGAAGCTCGATCATTTTGCCTTGAAGGCATGATTCACAAATCAGATATGACTTGAAAGTCAGTGGACCCATTAGTCTGAATTTCTCCAATTTGTTAAACCTATCTTCAGCTATATGACCTAGCCTAAGGTGCCATAGGTACCTTTCATTAACACTATCTCTAGATTATTTTGATCCTATGGCATTTACGTTTTGCTCGACAGACTTAATGACGAGCATTCCTTCAGAAGGTCCTTCTTTCTACTTATTCTTCAGGCTGGTCAGGTACGCAAGGTAGTCCCGCTTCAAATGGCCATTGGAGTTGCAGTAGAAATACTTTTTCTTCTCTGTGACCTTCTTCTTTGGCTCGCCCTTCATTTTTTCTTCTATTTTCTGCTTCTTTGCAGACTTGTTCTTCTTTCCAAAAGACTTTCTCTTAGAAGAAATCTACTCCAAAGCTAGAACTGAGTCCTTTGAACTCTTTAAATTTTGCTCAATAGTAACCAGCATGTTCATTAACTCGACCAAGGTGCATAGGAGCTAATTCATATAGAAATTTATGATAAACTCCCATATGAATCATTGAAGGATTGCAGGATCACATCAATCTGTAGATCCTTGTCCATCAAGACATCGAGCTTCTTAAGCTCTTCTAGGTCCTTGATCATTGCCAAGTAATGATCTTTGACTGACCGTCCATCACACATCTACTCCTTAAATAGTCTTCTGGAGACTTGATAATGCACTGCGCGACTCTAATTACCAAACAACTATTGCAGGTGTGCTAATGTTTGGCGAGCAGTCCTGATATCTTCATGTTGGTGCTGCAATTCATCTGACATTGAGCCCAACATGTGGCATCTTACTTTGTTATGATCGTCAGACCACTTCTCATGAGACGTTCTCTGATCAGTAGTCAGATGGGCTGGTAAAGGAAAGGTCTTAATCCAATACATAGGTAAACTTTTTTCGAACCCAAAATATTTTTGAAGTTCTTTAACTAATTCTTGTAAATTAGTTTGGTCAACTTGTGGGTATCTAGGATTCGGACTAGGGGTTTTTATGCAGATATTTTTCTATGGAGAGTCAAAGTTTCTAGTTAGGCTTGTAATTTGACTCAACCAATTTGTTTAGAGACTTCATTTTTAAACAAATTAGGCTTCTACTATTTTCTTGGATTCCTACACTCTTTTAGTAGAGATGCAAAAATCTCCATGATCATTGATTTCTAGTGGATGGTGTGGACCCACCGACTGACTCACTACCTCACCTAACAGTTATTGGTGATGGGTCAACTGATGAGTGGACAACTCTTGTCCAATATTTCTCTAAACATGGTGCACCCAAATCTGGTCTCTAATTCATGAAACTCACCATGTCAGGAATATTGCTCCACTCCTTAGTTAAGTCAAATCCACCATTTGCATAAATTGGATTCCTGATTGGGTCCCTTATCGTATCCAAAATATTGGGCCCAACCCATCCTTCAACCCATAGCATCTGATGCCTAATAGATATGGTTGCATCATTTCAGTGCATTTAAACCACTGTACACAGCTGAGAATAATCAATCCTGAGAAGGGCCTGCACATCTACAATAGTGGAAGACCTTGGACTTAATATTTTCTTAGGAAGATTTGATTTGGTCTCTTAGACTCAACTAGTCATAACATTTATGACTAACCTAGTGGCATGGGTTAGCTCAAACCATTAGCCACCTCAAACCAGAACTTGATCGACTCAATCGATCAGGTAAGTAAGATCAGTGGGAGGAATATGCCATTAACTTACCATGAATGCATTCAGGTTGAGTAGCTTCTAATTAAAAACTACTGGTCGTATTTGCCATACTTACCTTAGACACCGACTTATCTGACCAGAACTGATCAGGTTAGCTTACAATCTAGGCTTGAACCGTGGAGCCAAATTAGGTCTTAACTTGATCGACCACATGTGACTGTGAGTCAACCTTGACCCAAAGTTAATCCTAGTAGACTGGTCAATTCTAAGCATTCTTGATCCCACTTAACCAACTCTTGATTCGGTTTGATCAACCCCTAGACCTAATTGAGCTACCAACATCTGAACCCATGATTTATGAAGGTATCTTAAATCTAAAAATTCATAATTTTAGATCTAATTATTTTTATAAACTTAATTCTTAATTAAGTCTAAGGGTTCAATAATAAAACATATATAAAAAAATCCTAGGATTTCAGGATCAAGAGTTTTGCAGAAAAGTAAGTTTTTGATTTTTGATTAAGGACAAACACGCAGCATCTCTACATGCTATAAAAGCATCCCATCGAATAGAAAGAGAGGATCTTTAAATTCTTCTTATTCTTATGATCGGACAGCCAAGGAGAATGTCTTAATCAGAAATATGAACTATACTACAAAACTATTAGATCTAAAGAATATAACTGTTACATGATTCAAGATCTAATCCATACATATTTTGCATACATCTCGTGTATCAAATTTAACATTTAAATTTATATTTCAGGTCTGATTACATATGATTTAATATCTGAAAATAAAATTTTAAATGATCTCATCAAAAAATTTTTTTAATCTAGACTACTCATGGCATAGGGAACTAGTCTAGACACGCATTGCATATGTCATACATATAAAATTTTTAAATGCATCTCATGCTTTTAGATCTAATTATATCATATATAATATCTAAAATTTAACTAATCTAGTCATATAATCTTCAAAAAATTAAATGAATATTTCATTAAATTTTTGATCTAGACTATGAGATTAAACTAGAGATCTAGTCTAGACTTATGCTGCCTATATCACATATATCAAAATTTTAAATTAGACCTTATGTTTTAGATCTGATTATATCTAATATAACATCTAAAAGTTAAATGATCAAATCATAAAAAAAATTAAATCAGATCTAATCTAAAACATATTTGAAAACTATCATGATATGGAATAACAGATCTAGACTAGAAAATGTATTATTTGTCTAACATATATATTTAAAACATGCAATTTTTGATTTCAGATCTGATTACATTCTATATAACATCTAAAAATTAAATAATCAAATTATAAAAAATAATTTTAGATTAATTTAAAGATAGATCTGAAAGCATCAACCTGGCTCTGATACCAGTAGAAGGAAAAATCATGTTTTCCTACCGCAGGATGCATTTGATCGGATCAGATTTATAGTGGAATAATTTTAAAAATTTTTTTATAATCTGATTAAATTTGAGAGTTTTCAGATATGATTAGATTAATCTAAAAATAAAAGTAAAATAAAAATAAAAATAGTGATAATATTTATCATCTGATCGGATAAATCGTTTACCCATTGTGATAATCTGACGACTGTTCCAAGCTTCTGATTGAGTCATGCATGTGCCCAACCTCTACCGGTATCTACTTGAGTTAGATCTAGAAGTCTCATCTTTTTGGATTTGATCTCCAAAGATCAGATCTAATGTCTTCCCCTAGAGCCTTCAAATGTGCGTTCGTCTTACGAACACCATCATCTCTCACTAATCTTTACGCCAACGGGACTTGATCTTTATTCGCAGGTTTTGCCCAACTCTTGGGCATGGAGAAGAGAGAGAGAATCAGATGAGGAAGGCATGGAGATGGTGATTTTGGTAGGGCTTTGCTATAGAGAATTTTCTATGCACAATAGCTTGCACAGGACCCTATTTATAGACCAAACCAAGAGTCTCTTCACATGTGACTTTGAATAGGTCAAAGCAAATAAGTAGAAGGACTCTCCCATGATCTCCATGCCCCACACCCTTTTTTTAGATTTTTGTTGCACAAAAATAAAAGGATATGGCATGGAACAATTTGGGATAAGATTAAGTTGGCGCACAACTCTTATCTCCCAAGAGTTTGAACTATTCAAACTTTTGACCCATTGAAACTTGATTTGAATGGGACACCTCCATACATATCTATATGGGGTGCATGGCCAAAGGGGGAGTGTGCCCCTTATTCCTCATGTAAATCCCATATGGACGTGCATCCTTAGATAAATTCTAGGGGGTGCACACCATATCTCTTCTTTCCTGCGTACTGGGTCAACTTTTGACCCTTGTCCTATTCCCATCTCATGGAATTTTGGACAAATATTTTTCAAGTCCCATCTAATGGAATTAGGTCAAGTCCTAACCAAGATAGAACAAGCCTTGATCAGGCCAGGACTCGGTCCAGTCAGATCAAGAAAAATCTATCTAGAATTTCTGGAAGAGGCTTGTCCAAATTTCATCTTATGGTTTTAGGACAAGCCCTAATCTGGCAAAGACAATCCTTATCTTGTTCCCATCTTATGGGATTTAGGACAAGTCTTGATCAGACTAGGATAAGGTCCAGTCAGATCAAGATAAATCTCTATAGAGTTTTGGATAAGTCTTATCCAAATAGTTTCACAAATTAGCAGGTCTTATCCTGTTTCCATCCGATGGATTAGGACAAGCCTAGATCAGGTCAGGACAAGACTTTTCTGACCTAGATAAGTTCCAGTCAGACTAGGACAAATCCATACAAGGCTCCTAGATGAGCCAAATCTAATATGGCTCAGTCGAGATGATCCAAAAAGACTATAGAAGAAGAATATTAGGCTCAATCATGTGCTAGCATGATTTTCTTGAACCTAATTTGATCTAATCAAAATCAATCGAATTAGATTAGCTCAATTGATGACATCCAGACCCAAACCCTTATTTGTGTGATCTAGTTAGGTTTAATTCTGTATGGTAATGGAAAATGTCATGATCTCTATCATCGACATCATCAAAACATCTTTCGATGGATTAGAACTCTTTCGATTCATCCAATTAGAATTGTCGATCATCAAGACAATTTTAATTGATCCCAAAATCCACTAGCGATACCTAGTAGTATAGGTGGCAATCCATCAAAATCGAATAGTGAACCTCTCAGTGCAGCTACCTATGTGATTGGATTCTTCTATCATAAGCCCTGATAGGATTAGGGTTAAGATAAACTCGTCAAACCCAACACCCATCATATGAATGAATTATTTGATTCAAGTCCGACGTGAAATTCTAATAGAAACTCCTTTCTATTATTTCACACTACTATGACCATGGGTTTTAGGACTCGATCTTATAATCATCATAAAACTACTACTCCTCTACCGAGGTTGATAGATTCCGTCTTGGTGCGATTCAATTTCTATAATAAACAAGCTATAGCCAACATACACCTAAGAATTCCGAATGGTTAGGAGATCGAGTTGTGGTGTAGTCAAACTATAACATCCTTAAGGTGAACTATTGATGTACCCTAGGTCAAAGAACTAGATACACGCTGCAGCATCAAACTAGTCATTGATGAGAAGGTAGGCTTTCTTATGACTGCTCGAGGTGGTCACACTCAGTGCCCTCACTCTCTAACAAGTACTTATACTCTAGCTCTGGTGTCTCCACACCATAGACTCAAGACTCATCTATCCTAAGAAAGTGATCGTATACCGATCTTCTAGATCAATCACCATCTTCATGATGATCCTACGATCGGAAGCAATTTATGAGTTAATTATGATAACTCATGCCTTAAATTCTCAACTCTCGAGAATATGTGTTATCATACCTATTAACTCAATGGATGTATCATAGACACTTTATGCACAATGTGATAGAACAAATAATCCTTTAATTAATTTTAAGTTAAAATTATAAAAATACCCTTAGAAAATATTTAACAAGTGTCAGCCAATCTAGCTTTTAGGGCACACATCTAACAAACTCCCACTTGACCTAAAGCTAATTGGCTATAAATCTAAGTCCCATCTTCTCAAGATGGGCTTGGATCTCTTGCAGACCTAAAGACTTTGACATTGGGTCAATCGCATGGTCTGCGGAGTCGACTCTCTTAACCTCGATGTGTTTCTTCTTGAGGTAATCATAGATGAGATGGAACCATTTTCTTGGAACTCTTCCAACTTATAGTACCACCAGTGCACAGGAATAAACTTTCAGATATTGACTTTCGATCATCTATGTCAGATAAAAAGTTTGAGTTTGCATACCCCTGGACCTAGAGTTCATCATGCTGAACCTCTTCATCATGTGAAAGACCCAGCATGCTCTTCAGTCTATCTCTATAGACCTAAAAAACAAAATGAAGGATGTCTTAGGTTTGTCATAGAAAATTTCTTAGATAACCATACTTTGACCTATGTCAGCATGGAAATATCATTCCCAATCAGGAGGATGTCATCCATGTACAATACAAGGAAGACAACCGCGCTCCTATTGACCTTCTTGAACATACTTGATCTCTCCTCATTCTTGATGAAACCAAATGATTTGATTACATCAAGCATTCCAACTTCGAGATGTTTGCTTAAGTCCATAGATGAACCTTTGCAGCTTGTAGACCTTTGTGATCACCATCACTAGATGTGAAAATAAATGGCTATTCCATATAAATGTCTTCCTCATGATATTCAATTATGAACTTCATTATCACATTCATCTACCATATTTCGTAATTAAAATATACTACAATGGAAAACAATATGCAGATGGATGGCCACTGAAAAGAAGGTATCCTAATACCCTTTCGCCACTAGCCTAGCCTTGAATGTCTCTACATTCTCATTTACACATATCTTTCTCTTGAAGATCCATTTATACCTATTGGGGATAAATCCATGCCTGCCGAAGTTTGGCTAAGACTTCGACTCTTAATCAGTTTCGTCCGGTTGCAGCTATAAAAATCGAACCTCAACCTATGGGAGTATTCGAACTCTGAATCATTTTGAGATGGCCGACCTCCAACACTATAGCTAGATAATTTGATTGGCTGGGAAGACTAATTTTGGATTCGATAGGACATTATGGATTCCTTCTCTAGACAAACTTGAACAGTCAATACTTCTGCCTTAGAGAATCGACCAAGTCCCTGGCTCCTACGCATCCCATCCGATCGATCTCTTTTTGATAGCCTATATGGCCCCACTCGGATGAACTTTCTTGGATCTCCTTTTTTTTGGTAGAATCTTAGTCGAGCTCCTCCAATAGTTGAACTTCTTTCAAACTGCTCCCAGACGAACTTTAGTGCTTTATCATTATTCACCAATGAGCAACCCTGGGATTGGCCGAACCTCAAATGAACGGTGAAGATCAGTGTTTCAATCGTGCTTGCTTATTATGACTATCGATCAGTACTCAGCCCAGGCGGACCCCTCATAGTCGGACTCCTTTCAGTCGGATGTCTTTCGAGCCTCTTCACCGATCGAACCCCTATCGGACTTCTCTTCTAGCCAAATTCTTTCCAACCGTCTGGAAGGACCATGATGTATGCCTTCAACATAGCAAATAAAAGCCAGTGCACGGTCAATCCTGAGAGCCTCCGAACTCCTTCAGAATAATAACATCTAAGAGCCCTTCGTCGCTTGCAACTATCCCATCCGAACTTCAGCTGTTGGATCTCCAACAGACCAGCACATCACGATAATGGACACCACTCTCCATAACAAATCCCAAGTGGTCTCGAATGCCCCACTACCAAGCGGTTATAGCTGTTACTATCAATTTGTTATAGGCTCCAAGCTATAAAAGGGATCCTCTAGATACGTTTTCTCCAAGCTCTCTTCTCCTTCTTAATACTCTATAACTTTGTCTACTAAGTACTCCATTTCTGTTGGTCGAAAGAGCTGACTTGATCATTAGAGAATCTTGCCAGAGCCATCCCCCCAGGCTCTGGACGAGACTTATTTTATAGGTCACCAGCAGCGACCTCATCTTCTCAGACTCCAGTACTTCTCCGACGACGATCAGATTTTGCACCAATAGAATTTGGTAGTAGAGGAAGGACCTTCTATTTCTGAGGTTTCCTTATTCTTAAAGAAGTGCTCAGTAGAGAACTCTCTTCTTCTCCTCTAGAGTTCTCCTTCTTGAAAAAGATGCCTCCCAGGAAAGCTTCAACCCGATGGTCAATGACCTCTGCCCGCCCTTTTTTCATCCCCGATAACTCAAGCTCCACCTACAGCAATGGTGGATGCAGAGCAGTTCAACCTACTAGTCCAACAAGTTCGCGACCTCATGGAAGCAGTGCAGGCCATGCAGCAGCAATGCCTCTAGCATCAATTCGATCGAAGCAGGCTTCTTCGTAGCCTCATGATCCGATCAGAGGATGGTCAACTTGGGCTAACCGATCGGTGACCTCCAAAAAGGAGAAGCAGGGTCGAGAGCCCCTACTCTGATCATGACACTATCCTTGCGGGTACTTTGCCCCCATTCAGCCAAAAGACCTTGGAGATCCATGATCAAGAGGATCTCCTATACCAAAAATTGCAAGAGATGAATCGGCAGATTGAGGAACTCCACCATGCACCCCCTCCCATGGTAATGATATCTATATCGACTCTCCTTTCTCTCACCGCATCGTGTAGGAACTGATCCCATCAAACTTTAAGCTCCCCCAATTTGAGAGCTATGATGGGACCTCCGATCCGATTAACCATCTAGAGGCCTTTCGAATAATGATGCTACTCCACGATATGCCCGATGCCATCTTGTGTCGAGCTTTTTTGTCTACCTTGAAATGAGCAGCCAAAAATTGGTACTCGGCCCTCAAGCCGAATAACATCTTTCTTTTGACCAAATGAGCTACTAGTTCATGGATCATTTCGTCAGTAGCTGACGCCCCCTATCGAGGTTCCAACTCCCTCATGAGCATCAAGCAGCAAGAGGGAGAATCCATCAGAGCTTATGTCAACCACTTTAATACAGCTACCTTAGAAGTTTAGAATCTAGACTAGTCTATCGCCATGGCCGCACTAAAGGTGGCCTTCAGAAGAACAATCTATTGCTCTCCCTGAAGAAGAAGTATCTCAGAGATTTTGCTGACATGTTAGCTTGGGCTGAAGGCTATGCCCAAGCAGAAGAGGCCTTCAAGGCCAAGGATAATGAAGCCATAGAAGAATGGCGAATGGGCGAGCAAAATAGGTCCGTATCTGAAGAGAAGTCGAACGAGGTTCGGTCGTGCTCTCAAACTCCCCCTGAGTGCAAGCGAGCCCAAACTCTTCCTTAGGCTCGCCATTTAAGAAGCCCTAATAGAAGGGCACAATGGAGATCCCCCCTCCGAAGGTTCCACAACTATGCCCCCCTTAATGCTCCAAAAATATAAGTGCTGATGAAGATCAAGAAGCAATTGCCTAGACTGGAGAGGATGCATTCTCACCCCGACAAGCGCAATCTTAACAAGTACTGCCTTTATCATCATGACCATGGTCACAACATGAAAGAATGTATCCAGTTCCAAGACTAGATCGAGGAGCTCATCAGGAGAGGTAGGCTCGGTCGATTCCTACGACGTCAGTTTGAAGGGTGGAAAGATGGGCCAAGGGCACTGCTGCAATCAAAACTGCTAAGGAAGGAGCAGCAGGTAGATCGGCCATCCCTCGGCATCATCAACACCATCTCTAGGGCACTTCGATGAGGAAAGGCTAGTGGATCAGTAGAGCCCGAGAAGAGGTGAAGAATTGAGGAGTCCATCGCTTTCACCAATGAGGATGCCCAAGGATTTCAATTTTTGCACAATGATATGGTTGTAATCTCTTTAAACATTACTGACTATGATGTGCATCATATTTTGGTAGATAATGAAAGCTCTGCTGATGTTTTGTTTTACGATGTTTTCTTGAAAATGTCTTTACCTAATAATCACTTAGGACCTATGAACTCCATGTTAGTAGGCTTCATTGGCGATGCCGTGCCAGTTTAGGGCATAATAACTCCAACCGTGGCTGCAAAACAACGTCCGAAGCTGGCTAAAGCACAGGTTAATTTTCTAGTCGTAAAAGTCCTATCTGCCTATAATGCCATTCTTGGCCGATCTAGTTTGAATGCACTCCGAGCTGTAGTTTCAATTTATTATTTAAAGGTAAAGTTTTCGATGAGCTATGGAATTGGAGAGATCAAGGGAGATCAGGCCTTAGCAAGGCACTGTTACTCCATCGTCCTATAGAAAAATACCCAACCCGAACTTTGTCTTGTTGATGGGCTAGATGTCCATGATGACCTTATGGAGGAGCAGGATGAGCCTATGGAAGACCTCATGTCTGTCCCATTAAACAATAGAAATGTAGAGCACATTGTGCAGATCGGCTCCAACTTGGAGGATGAGGTTTGAGAGCAACTCATCACCTTCCTCCAAAAGAATGTGGATGTCTTCGCCTGGGTCCCAATAGATATGCCAGGAATTGATGCCGAGGTCATGGAACATCGACTGACCGCTGATCCTAAGTATCAGCCAGTAAAAGAGAAGATGCACAGCCACGCTCCAGAGAGGCAGAAAGCAATTATAGAAGAAGTCGACAAGCTCCTCAAGGCTGGATTCATCCAGAAAGTTAACTATTCGAGCTGGTTCTCAAACATGATGCTCGTGAAAAAGGCAAATGGTAAGTGGAGGATGTGTATAGACTTCAAAAAGTTGAACAAAGCTTGTCCAAAAGATAGCTATGCTCTATCCAGGATTGATCAACTGGTGGATACAACCTCAGACCATGAGCTTCTCACCTCCATGGATGCCTTTTCTGGCTATAACCAAATCTGGATGGTGCCAAAGGATGAGGAGAAAACTACTTTTGTTACTGACCGTGGTCTTTACTATTATAGGGTTATGCCTTTTGGACTCAAGAATGTAGGAGCAACATACCAGTGCCTGATCAACAAAATCTTCAAGGAACAGATCGATCAAAATATGAAGGTGTATGCAGACGACATGCTCGTCAAGAGCCGAGCCTTAACAAATCATATTGGTGACCTCGAAGAGACCTTTAGCGCCCTTAAGAAGTATAAGATGAAGCTAAACCCGACCATGTGCACCTTCGATGTGACCTCGGGGAGGTTTCTGGGATTCATGGTATCGAGGCATGGGATTGAAGTGAATCCAAAAAAAATCTAGAATATTTAGGAGATGACCACTCCAAAAACAATCAAAGAAGTTTAGCACTTGACTGAAAAAGTGGCATCCCTAAACCGCTTCATCCCAAGATCGGTTGAGCGATGCATGCCCTTCTTTCAAGTTCTCAAATAGCCAAAGAGCTTCTACTGGATGGCAGCATGCCAAAAGATATTTGAGGAGCTTAAAAACTACCTTGGCTCGCCCCTACTGCTGGCAAAGCCTAAGTCTGGGGAAGAATTATTTTTGTATTTGGCGATCTCTCCGGGAGCCCTGGCAGCAGTCCTGATCAGAGAGGAAGTGAAAGTGCAGTGGCCGATCTACTACATAAGTCGGGTCCTGAGGGATGCAAAGATCAGATACTCTAAATTAAAAAAATTAACTTACTCTCTTCTAATTACTGCTAGGAGACTTCGACCTTACTTTCAGGGGCATACCATAACTATCCTCATGGATCCACCAATTAAAGCAGTCCTTCATTGAATGGATATCTTCGAAAGAATTATAAAATGGGCAATTGAGCTTATAGAGTTTGACATCAACTACCGACCCTAGCTATCGATCAAAGCTCAGATATTAGCAGATTTTGTAGCAGAATGCACCATTCCAGATGAAGCCGAGCCTGAATAGAATGAAACTAGTGTTAGATATATGTGCCCTAGAAGCCAGAATTGGCTGACACTTGTAATCCACTTCTAGGGGCAAAATTGTAATTTTGACTATAATTAATGAAATGGGTTATTTTCTATCACACATGTGTATTTAGTGTTTGTGATACATCTTTTGAGTTAATGGTAATGATAATTCATATTTTCAAGAGTTGAAAATTTAAGACATGAATAATCATTATTAACTCATAAACAGCTCCCGACCATAGGATCATCACGAGGATGCTGATTGATCCGGAAGGTTGGTGTACGATCGCTTCTCTTTAGTAGATGAGTCTTGAGTCTACGGTGTGGAGACACCGGAGCGAAAGTATAGGTACTCGTTAGAGAACGAGGGCACTGAGCGTGACCACCTCGAGTAGTCATTAGGAAGTCTACCTTCTCGTCAATGACTGACTCGATGCTGCAGTAGTGTGTCTGGTTCTTTGACCTGAGATGCATCGGCAGTTCACCTTGAGGGTGTTATAGTTTGACTACACCATTACTCGGTCTCCTAGCCATATGGAACCCTGAGGTGTATGTTGGCTATAGCATGTTCATTGTAGGAACTGGATTGCATCAAGATGGAATCTATCTACCTCGGTGGTAGAGGAGCAGCCCTATGATGATCATGAGAATCAAGTCCAGAAGCCCATGGCCATGGCAGAGTGAAATAATAGAAAGAGTTTCTATTTAGATTTTCACATTGGACTCGAATCGAATGATTACATCATATGACAGAGACTAGGGTTTGACGAGTTCACCTTAACCCTAATCTGATCGGGGCTCAAGATAGAAGAACTTAATCACACAGGTAGCTGCACCAAGAGGTTCGCATTCAGCTCTGATGGGTTGCCACCATATACTGCTAGGTGTCACTGGTGGATTTTGGGAGCAATTAGAATGATTTAGATGATCGATCATTCTAGCTGTTCGAATCAGAAGAGTTCTGATCCATCGAAAGGAGTTTCGATGATGTCGATGATAGAGATCATGACATATCCCATTACCATACAGAACTGAACCTAACTGGGTCACACAAACAAGGGTTTGAATCTGGTGATCATCAATTGAACTGATCTAGTTCAATTGATCTGAATGAGATTCAATTAGGTTCAAGGAAATCGTGCTAGCACTCGATTGAACCTAACGTTCTTCTTTTACTATCATAAATAAGTTGTCCTGACTGAGCCAAAGGAGTTTGTGCTCAATCAGAGGCCTTCATATGGTCTGACTGGAGGTTGTCCAAGTCAGAAATAGGTTGTCTTATTTTGTAAGACATTACCTGCCATTTTTGGTCACCTGCCATTTCTTGTTCTTTGACTTTGGTCAAAAGTCTACCTTTGACTGGTCAAACGTTGACCATTGACCCTTTGACTTTTGACCACATGTCATGCACCTATTGGAGAGCTGGTGGGGGCCTGTCCCCCTGCCAGAACCTGGCAAGGAGAAGGGCGCACGCCAAGGGTGGCGTGAGCCCAAGTAGGAGGCGCCTAGGAGTCCTTGTTGGACAAGGACTCCACCTCCCTTTTGGATTCCAATTCAGAGTTCTACTAAGAATCCAAGTTTGACTGGTCTTAGGCACCCTCTAAGGAGGAATCCAGGGGTCTCTATTCCAACCAATCAGATTTAGATCTGATTTCACAAAGGGTTGTGATTGGTTGGGAGAGGAAGAGGAGTTGGATCACAAGAGGTCTATAAATAAGACCCTGCGCCCAACCCTAATTTCAATGCAATTATTAGACCCACGCCCCAAGGCTGCCTCTCCCCTCCTTCTCCATGCCATAGTCTCTTCTCCCCTTGCTCTCCACGTCCAAAAGGAGTTTTGGACTTAGGTTGGTGCGATTCAGATCAAGGAAAGGCGATCAAAAGCAAGAAGGCTGCGCTGCTGCAAAAGGACGACTGCAGATCTTCAAAAGAGTTTTGAAGATCCTCCAGATCAGATCCAGATCTGATTTTTGGAGGTGTGATAGAGAAGAAGAGGATCTCCAGATCCAACCCGAGTGGATACCGGTAGAGGCCAGGCGCTTGCGTGGCTAAGATCCAGAACCTTCCGCTGCAATCAGGATCATCTACAGGGTAATAGGATTACCCAAATCAGGTAAATTAAATTTGATTTAATTTATCTTATTTTATTTTATTTATTAAAATAATAAGAATCAGATCTGAAACATATCAAGATCTGATTGAGATCAAGAGAAAATTTTTGAAATATATCTCTTGATCTGATCAGATCTGGAACGAACCTGGACCGGGAAATCAGGATTTCCCTTCAACTGGTATCAGAGCCATGGTTCTAAATTATTTAGATCTGATTTTAAATTTTATTTTAATTAGAAAATAAAGTGATTTTCAGATGTCACATGAGATGTGATCAGATCTGAAATCAAAAAAATTAAAATTAAATGATTTGGATCTAAGAACATGAAGATATGCATGACTAGTTCTAGAATAGAATAGTTCTATAGAATAGTTTTGCATGTCTTTGATTTAATCTGATTAAATCATATTTTAGATCTTCTTATTTACTATTTTTCTGATATTATAAGTGTTATAATAACATCTGATAAAATAGCAAATAAAAATTATTTAATTTTAAATATCATATGAGATATGATTAGATGCATGTCTAGACTAGTTGTAGAATAGTTCTACATAATTGTCTAGATTAGAATTTATTTTGATTAGATCAATTTAAATCTAATTTTTTAGATTATTATGAGATAATTTAGATCTGAAAATATGCATGATTTGATACATGAGATGTATGCAAAATATGCCATGATTAGATCTAAATTTGTATATGAGATATATGATATAGATCTATAACTGTTTTGTAGTATTTACATGTTCCTGATTAAGGCGTTCCTCTTGGCCGTCCGGTCATAAGAACGAAGAAGGGTTTAAAGGCCCTCTCTTCCCATTCGATGGGGTGTTCTTATGATGTGTAGGGGTGCTGCGTGTTCGTCCTTAATCAGAAACCCAAAACTTACTTTCTGCAAAACCCTAGATCCTGAAACCCTAGGATTTATTGTGCATATTTTGTTTATGAACCCTACTTAATTAAGAATTAAGTTTATGGAATATTAATTAGGTCTAAAATTGAGAATTTCAGATCTAAGACATATTCATAATACTGGGTTCGGGCTTGGGTAGCTCAATTAGGTCTAAGCGGTTGATCAAACCGAATCAAGAGTTGGTTAGATGGGATCAACAATGCTTAAATTGACCAGCCTAATAGGATTAAGTCTGGGTCAAGATCGAGTCACGATCAAGCAAGACCTAATTAGGCTCAGAGGTTAGAGTCTGGATTGTAGGCTAACCCAATTGGTTCTGACTCAACAATTTGGTGTCTAAGGTAAGTTTGGCACAGACGACCGACTGGTTTTTAATTGGAAGCTACTCGACCTGAATGCGTTCTTGTGCGAGTTAATGGCATATTCCTTCCACCGGTCTCACTTACCTGGCCATATCTGTTGACACAGTTCTGATCTGAGGTGGTCAATAATCCGAGCTAACCCATGCCACTAGGTTAGTCATAATTGTTATGACTAAGCCAAGTCTAGTTTAATGAGACCTGAATCAATTCTCCCTAAGAAAAGATTAAGTCTGAGGTCTTCCACCATTGTAGATGTGCGGGCCCTTCCCGGGGTTGATTGTTCTCGGCTGGATACAGTGGCTCAGTTGCACCGGGAAGATGCAACCATGTCTATTAGGCATTGGATGCTATGGGCTGGAGGATGAGTTGGGCTCAATATTTTCGGATACGGTGAGAGACTCAATTAGGAACCCAGTCTATGCAAATGGTGGGTCTGACTTAACTAAGGAGTGGATCAATATTCCGGATACGGTGAGATTCATGAATTAGAGACCAAGTTTGGGTGCACCATGATTAGAGAATCATTGAACAAGAGTTGTTCACTCATTGGCTAACCCATCACCAATAACTGTTAGGTGAGGTGATGAGTCAGTTGGTGAGACCGCACCACCCACTAGAAATCATTCAATCGTGGAGATTTTCGCATCTCTACAGAGGGAGTGTAGGGATCCGAGAAAATAGTGGGAGCTAATTTGTTTAAAAATAAAATCCCTAAACAAATTGGTCAAGTCAAAATTACAGTATCTAACTAGAATCTTTGACTCTCTACAGGAAAAATGTCTGCGTCCAACCCATTGGCACGTATCCTAGACACACATAGACTGACTGGACCCAATTATAAAGATTGGCTCAGGAACTACAAAATTATTTTGGGTTCAGAGAAGTTAACCACATGTTTTGGACCAGGACCCTCCCACCTTACCAGCCTCGTCCATCCACTGTTGAACAGAGAGCGTCTCTGGAAAAATGGATTGACGAAGATAATAAGGCCAGATACTACATGTTGGGCTCGATGTCTGATGAGCTCCAGCGCCAACATGAAGATATCGGGACTGCTCGCCAAATGTTGGCTCACCTGCAGGAGATGTTTGGTGAACAGAGTCGCGCAGCCAAATATCAAGTCACAAAATGACTTTTTAAGGCTAAGATGCGTGATGGGCAGTCAGTCCAAGATCACTGTCTGACAATGATCAAGGACATGGAAGAGCTTGAGAAGCTCGGTGTGAAGTTGGACTTGGATCTGCAGAACGATATTATTCTGCAATCCTTGACTGATGCATATGGGCAATTCATCATGAATTACCACATGCATAAACTTCAAAATTCCTTGGCCGAGTTGATGAATATGCTGGTTACCGCTGAGCTTTCTATGAAAGGTTCTAAAGGCTCAGTTCTTGCTATGGAACGGACTTCTTCCAAAAGAAAGTCTTATGGAAAGAAAAAGAAGTCTGTGAAAAAGCAAAAGGTGGAAGGATCAAAGAAGAAGAAGGCAGAATCGAAGAAAAAGGCTGATGGCAAAGGAAAGTGTTTCCATTGCAACAGCGACGGCCATTGGAAGCGGAACTGCCCTACTTACCTGGCCACCCTGAAGAACAAGAAGGAAGGTCCTTCTGGAGGTATGCTCGTTATTGAGTCTAACCTTACGGTTTCTTCTGCATCCAGTTGGGTGCTTGACTCTGGTTCTAGTGCTCATCTGTGCACTTCTATGCAGGGTCTTGAGGATAGCAGGAGGCTGAGGGATGGAGACATGATCCTACGCATCGGTAATGGAGCAAGAGTTGCTGCAGTAGCCGTGGGAACATACCCTCTGCGATTACCATCTGGTTTAGACTTAGTTTTAAAAGACTGTTATTATGTGCCTGCAGCTAGCAGGAATTTGATTTCTGTTTCATGCTTAGCACAAGAAGGTTATGTGATCACCTTCTTTAAGGACCATTGTAACATTCTTTATGAAAGAAATAAAATTGCAAATGGTTTCCTTTGTTAATGGTCTTTATCAGTTGCATATTGATGTACCTATTTTAACTATCGAGCAAAACGTGAATGCCAAACGACCTAGGGATAGTCCAAACGACAGATATCTATGGCACCTGAGATTAGGTCATATAGCAGAAGATAGGATTAACAAATTGGAGAAAAATGGGCTATTGAGTCCATTGACTTTTGAGTCATATCCAACTTGTGAATCTTGTCTTCAAGGCAAAATGACTAAACTCCCTTTTGTTGGACATGGGGAGAGGGCCACAGATCTCCTTGCCCTAGTACATACTGATGTGTGATGTGTGCGGCCCATTTGATGTGCCGGCTAGAGGCAATTTTGTCTACTTCATTACCTTTACCGATGATCTGTCTAGGTATGGGTATGTGTATCTTATGAGACACAAGTCTGAAGCCTTTTGAAAAGTTCAAAGAATTCAGACATGAAGTAGAAAAACAAACTGGAAAACCCATTAAGGTTCTTCGATCAGATCGAGGAGGTGAATACCTTAGCCGGGAATTCCTAGACTATCTTAAGGAAAATGGCATAGTCTCTCAATGGACTCCACCAGGAACACCTCAACTCAACGGGGTTTCAGAACGGAGAAATCGGACTCTATTGGATATGGTTCGATCCATGATGAGCTTCACAGACCTCCCTGATTTTCTTTGGGGACATTCATTGTTAACTTCAATCTATTTACTGAATAGGGTTCCCTCTAAAACCGTTCCTACCACACCGTATGAGATATGGCACGGTAAGAAACCAAGTCTGAGTCATCTCAGAATTTGGGGTTGTCCGGCTCATGTCAAAAGACAACAAGCGGACAAGTTAGAGTTTAGGTCCTTTAGAGCTCGATTCATAGGATATCCTAAAGAGTCATTAGGATACTATTTCTACATTCCAGAAGACCACAATGTGATTGTGAGTCGACATGCCATATTTCTTGAAAAATAGTTTATTCAAGATAGTGGCATTGGAAAGCAGATTAAGCTTGATGAGAAAGTCTCACAAGCAGAACGAGCTAAGGACCAAGTGGAACCAAATCAGGTTGAGCCAATAAGAACACTACCTCCTCCACCTCGTAGATCGGAAAGAGTTTTCCCGTCCCCCTGAAAGATACTTAGGTATTATTTCAGAGGACGTAGAGGAAATGTTCCTCATAGGTAATGGTGCTCATGGTGATGATCCCAAAACCTACAACGAGGCGATATCAGATATCGACTCCGAGAAATGGCTTGAGGCAATGAAGTCAGAAGATTCGACTCGATGCACTCAAACCAAGTCTGGACCTTGGTAGATCCACCAGAAGGTATAGTACCTATTGGGTGTAAATGGATCTTCAAGAGAAAGATTGGTGCAGATGGGAATGTGGAGACATTCAAGGCTAGACTGGTGGCAAAAGGTTATAGTCAACGCGAAGGCATTGACTATCAGGATACCTTTTCCCCAGTAGCTATGCTAAAATCCATCCGCACATTGCTTGCTGTTGCAGCCTATTTCGATTATGAAATATGGCAAATGGACGTGAAAATGGCATTCCTAAATGGATATCTTGAGGAAGATATCTATATGGAACAGCCGCTAGGTTTCACATCCAGTGATACTGATCACAAGGTTTGCAAGCTGCAAAGGTCCATATATGGACTTAAGCAAGCATCTCGGAGCTGGAACACTCGTTTCAATGATGTGATCAAAAAGTTTGGTTTCATCAAAAATGAAGAGGAACCATGTGTTTTCAAAAGGGTCAGTGGGAGCGCTGTTGTCTTCCTCGTATTGTACGTGGATGACATCCTCCTTATTGGGAATGATATTCCCATGTTGACATCAGTCAAGATGTGGTTGTCTAAGGAATTCTCCATGAAAGACCTAGGTGAAGCATCCTTTATTCTAGGAATTAAGGTCTATAGGGATAGACCGAATAGGATGCTAGGACTTTCACAGAAGATGTACATAGAGGAAGTACTAAAGAGGTTTAGTATGGAAAACTCTAAGAGGGGATTAATACCCTTCAGACATGGTATTCATCTTTCCAAGAAGATGTGCCCCAGCACACCTGAGGAAATAGAACGCATGAGCAAGATCCCTTATGCTTCTGCAATAGGGAGCCTCATGTATGCCATGCTATGTACACGACCTGATATAGCCCATGCTGTGAGTGTCACAAGCAGATATCAGTCAAATCCAGGTGAAGAACACTGGACTTCTGTGAAATGTATCCTTAAGTACTTGAGAAGAACTAAGGATATGATGTTGGTCTTTGGTAATGGAGAACTCCAAGTTCAGGGATACACAGACTCGGACTTCATGTCCGATATAGATGATCGAAAGTCGACATCTGGGAAGTCTGTTTGTGTGCAATGGTGGAGCTGTCAGCTGGAAGAGTTCCAAGCAAACTGTGATAGCAGATTCCACCATGGAAGCAGAATATATAGCTGCATCAGAGGCTGCAAAGGAAGCATTCTGGTACAAGAAGTTTGCTGCAGAAATTGGAGTAATGCCATCAGATGCCATTCCTCTATACTGCGACAACAATGGCGCCATAGCCCTTGCTAAGGAGCCGAGGTCTCACCAGAAAGTCCAAGCACATTGAGCGGCGATACCATCTCATCCGCGATTACCTTGAGAAAGGTTACGTTGAGGTCAAGAGAGTCAACTCCGCAGATAATGTGGCAGACCCACTTACAAAGCCGTTGGGCCAGCAGAAGATCGAAGCCCACCTTGAGAAGATGGGACTTAGACTTGTAGCCAATTGGCTTTAGGACAAGTGGGAGATTGTTAGATATATGTGCCCTAGAAGCCAGAATTGGCTGACACTTGTAATACACTTCTAGGGGCAAAATTATAATTTTGACTATAATTAATAAAATGGGTTATTTTCTATCACATATGTGTATTTAGTGTCTGTGATACATCCTTTGAGTTAATGGTAATGATAATTCATATTTTCAAGAGTTGAAAATTTAAGACATGAATAATCATTATTAACTCATAAAATGCTCCCGACCATAGGATCATCACGAGGATGGTGATTGATCCGGAAGGTTGGTGTACAATCGCTTCTCTTTAGTAGATGAGTCTTGAGTCTACGGTGTGGAGACACCGGAGCGAGAGTACAGGTACTCGTTAGAGAACGAGGGCACTGAGCGTGACCACCTCGAGTAGTCATTAGGAAGTCTACCTTCTCGTCAATGACTGACTCGATGCTGCAGTAGTGTGTCTGGTTCTTTGACCTGAGGATGCATCGGCAGTTCACCTTGAGGGTGTTATAGTTTGACTACACCATTACTCGGTCTCCTAGCCATATGGAACCCTGAGGTGTATGTTGGCTATAGCATGTTCATTGTAGGAACTGGATTGCATCAAGATGGAATCTATCTACCTCGGTGGTAGAGGAGCAGCCCTATGATGATCATGAGAATCAAGTCCAGAAGCCCATGGCCATGGCAGAGTGAAATAATAGAAAGAGTTTCTATTTAGATTTTCACATTGGACTCGAATCGAATGATTACATCATATGACAGAGACTAGGGTTTGACGAGTTCACCTTAACCCTAATCTGATCGGGGCTCAAGATAGAAGAACTTAATCACACAGGTAGCTGCACCAAGAGGTTCGCATTCAGCTCTGATGGGTTGCCACCATATACTGCTAGGTGTCACTGGTGGATTTTGGGAGCAATTAGAATGATTTAGATGATCGATCATTCTAGCTGTTCGAATCAGAAGAGTTCTGATCCATCGAAAGGAGTTTCGATGATGTCGATGATAGAGATCATGACATATCCCATTACCATACAGAACTGAACCTAACTGGGTCACACAAACAAGGGTCTGAATCTGGTGATCATCAATTGAACTGATCTAGTTCAATTGATCTGAATGAGATTCAATTAGGTTCAAGGAAATCGTGCTAGCACTCGATTGAACCTAACGTTCTTCTTTTACTATCATAAATAAGTTGTCCTGACTGAGCCAAAGGAGTTTGTGCTCAATCAGAGGCCTTCATATGGTCTGACTGGAGGTTGTCCAAGTCAGAAAAGGTTGTCTTATTTTGTAAGACATTACCTGCCATTTTTGGTCACCTGCCATTTCTTGTTCTTTGACTTTGGTCAAAAGTCTACCTTTGACTGGTCAAACGTTGACCATTGACACTTTGACTTTTGACCACATGTCATGCACCTATTGGAGAGCTGGTGGGGGCCTGTCCCCCTGCCAGAACCTGGCAAGGAGAAGGGCGCACGCCACCCTTGGCGTGTGCCCAAGTTGGAGGCGCCTAGGAGTCCTTGTTGGACAAGGACTCCATCTCCTTTTTGGATTCCAATTAGAGTTCTCCTAAGAACCAAGTTTGACTGGTCTTAGGCACCCTCTAAGGAGGAATCCAGGGGACTCTATTCCCACCAATCAGATTTAGATCTGATTTCACAAAGGGTTGTGATTGGTTGGAGAAGGAAGAGGAGTTGGATCACAAGTTAGTCTATAAATAAGACCCTGCGCCCAACCCTAATTCCAATGCAATTGAGATTTCCACGCCCCAAGGCTGCCTCTCCCCTCCTTCTCCATGCCATAGTCTCTTCTCCCCTTGCTCTCCACGTCCAAAAGGAGTTTTGGACTTAGGTTGGTGCGATTCAGATCAAGGAAAGGCGATCAAAAGCAAGAAGGCTGCGCTGCTGCAAAAGGACGACTGCAGATCTTCAAAAGAGTTTTGAAGATCCTCCAGATCAGATTCAGATCTGATTTTTGGAGGTGTGATAGAGAAGTAGAGGATCTTTAGATCCAACTCGAGTAGATACCGGTAGAGGCCAGGCGCTTGCGTGGCTAAGATCCAGAACCTTCCGCTGCAATCAGGATCATCTACAGGGTAATAGGATTACCCAAATCAGGTAATTAAATTTGATTTAATTTATCTTATTTTATTTTATTCATTAAAATAATAAGAATCAGATCTGAAACATATCAAGATCTAATTGAGATCAAGAGAAAATTTTTGAAATATATCTCTTGATCTAATCAGATCTGAATGAACCTGGACCGGGAAATCAGGATTTTCCTTCAACTAGCATTTCATGGTTACAACCGAGCCCCCCCGAAGAAAGCGCTGATCTTTTCGAAGGCTTTTGGATCCTGTACATGGATGGTTCATCCAATGCTGTTGGGGCAGACGTAGGGTTGGTCTTGGTTAACCTCGAGAGAGTTGTCGCCGAATATGCACTATGCTTCGAATTTTCTGCAACTAATAATGGGGCCGAATATGAAGCTCTGATTGCTGGGTTAAAAATAGTAAAAGAGTTAGAGGTAGATCCACTCCAAGTTTTCAGTGATTCCTAGTTGGTGGTCGGACATGTTAGCGACAACTATGAAGCCCAGGAGGAAAGCATGATGAAGTATCTTGAGAAAGTAAAGAACTTGGTTTCAGCCTTCAATAGTTTCAACATCCAATGGATTCTGAGGTTGAAAAATATGAGAGCTAATCTTCTCTCTAAATTGGCCACTTTAGCCCCAGCCAAACTATCCAAAGAAGTATTTTTTGAAATTCTAAAGTACCCAAGCTTAGAGGAGTTATAGCCTATTCTGCAAGTTAAGCACGAGCTGAGCTGGATCGATCCACTAGTTGCCTACCTCAAGGATGAAGCTCTTCCTCATGATCCGAAATAAGCTCAAAAACTCAGGAATCAAGCTTTTCGGTTGTTTTGTATGAAGGCAAGCTATACAAAAGATTATACTCTCTATCATTTTTGAGATGTTTCCAACCTTAAGAGGCTAACTTCGCATTATGAAAAGTGCATAAGGAGATTTACGGAAGTCATATATGAGCCAGATCCCTATCATAAAGGCTACTTCGGTAGGGATACTATTGGCCGACCTTATACCATGACTCTATAGAGTATGTCAAGAAATATGATCGCTGTCAGAGAAATGCGAACATACAAAGATAGCCGACCTTCGAGCTTACTCTACTAAGTGCATCTTGGCTATTCGCACAGTAGGGAATGGATATACTTGGCCCTTTTCCAATGACATCTGGACAGTGAAAGTTCCTCTTGGTTGCGATCAACTACTTCACCAAATGGGTCGAGGCCGAACTATTGACAAAAATTACTAAGGCCAAGGTATAGGATTTCATCTGAAAGTAAATTGTCTACTAGTTTGGTCTGCTCCAAACTCTCATAATAGATAATGGGTGATAGTTTGTCGGAATGAGGTTTGCTGAGTTCTACGAAGATCTAAACATCTTCCATTACTTCACATCAATGGCCCATCCATAGGCAAATGGTGAAGCAAAGGTGACCAACAGAATTTTACTACAGGACATCAAGACAAGGCTTGAAAGAGTAAGAGGAACTTGGGTAGATGAACTCTACCATGTCCTCTGGGCATACTGAACTACTCAAAGGCTACTGACTGGAAAAACACCGTTCTTCCTGACCTTTGAAATGAAGGCAATCATCCCAATCGAGCTTAAACTTTCATCAGTATGGATCATGACCTTCAATAAGTAGCATAACTCACAGGATCTTAGAGTCAACCTCGATCTACTGAAGAAAAAAAGAGAAGCCCAAGTTTGGATGGCAACCTATAGATGAAGAGTAACCAGATACTATAACTCTAGAGTAAAAAATAAAGCATTCAGAGTGGGAGACTTGGTGCTCCGACAAGTGACCATTTCATAGCCTTAAGATCAAGGAAAGCTCGCCCTGAATTAGGAAGGTCTTTATAGAGTAGAAGAGGTCGTCTGGTCCGAAACTTATCGCTTGAAGGAGCTCAATGGAGCGACACTCCTACAGCCTTAAAATTCAAAAAACTTAAGAATGTACTTCTTGGTGTGAGAAAGGTTTCTTAAATCCAACGCCATTTAGAGTCCTTCTTTGACCAAATCACTTATTATTTGATCAAAGAAACTCTAAGACTTATTGTCCATATGAAAACCCAGACCTCATTTAGTTTTGTCACCAAAATTCAATCTAGAAGGTGGCGGCATGAGTAGACAAGGAAGAGTCCATTGCTCCTATGACTCTTCCCTCTAGAGTTTGATCCAAATAAAATTCTATCAAAATCTAGTCAAACCACCACCATAAATGACAAAATTTGGCACACCCATAGCATGTCTCGATCCCTATCACATATTCAAAAATTAGATCAAAAGAATTTTTAAAAAATTTTTTAGAAGTATTTGATCAGGTGATCCTCAATTCTCTCAATTAGGTCAACTTTTGATCCTAGTCCAATTGCACTAGGAATGGATGTAATTTTTATAATTAATCTGATCTAAACTAATTTTAGTTAGATGAAAATAAACCCATTCAAGATATAGAAATAAGTTAAATCAAATTTGACTCAATTGCGATGAATCAGAAAGATTACAAAAGGAAAAAGCTAGGCTCAATCGTGTGCTAGCATAATTATCTTAAACCTGATTGGATCTAATCCAAATCAATCAAACTGGGTTAGCTTAATTGATGACATCCAAATCTAAATTTTTGTTTGTGTGACCCAGTTAGATTCAGTTCCATATGGTAATGAGATATATCGCGATCTCCGTCATCAACATCATTGAAACACCTTTCAATGGATCAGAACATTTCTGATTCATACAATTAGAATAATTGATCATCAAAATTATTCTAATTGCTTCCAAAATCTACTAGTGATACCTAGCAGTATATGGTGGCAACCTATCAGAACTGAAAGCGAACCTCTTGGTGTAGCTACCTATGTGATTGGATTCTTCTATCTTGAGCCTCGATAGGATTAGGGTTAAGGTGAACTCGCCAAACCCAACATCCATCATATGAATTAATCATTTGATTTGTGTTCGATGTGAAATTCTAACAAAAACTCTTTCTATCATCTTCACTCTACCATGGCCATGGGCTTAAGGACTCCATCTCATGATTATCATAGGGTTACTCCTCATTTACTGAGATAGATAGATCTTCTATTGGTGTAATCCAATTCCTATAATGAATATGCTATAGCCAACATGCACCTCAGAATTCCAAATGTCTAAGAGATTGAGTTATGGTGTAGTCAAACTATAACATCCTTAAGATGAACTACTAATTTATCTCAGGTCAAAAAACTAGATACACCACTGCAGCATCAAGCCAGTCATTGATAAGAATGTAGACTTCCTTATGACTGCTCGAGGTGGTCACGCTCAGTGCCCTCATTCTCTGATGAGTACCTATACTCTCACTCCATTGTCTCTACACCATAGACTTAAAATACATCTATCCTAAGAAAGTGATCATATATCAATCTTTCGGATCGATCACCATCCTCATGATGATCCCACGGTCGGGAGTAGTTTATGAGTTAATTATGAAAATTTATGTCTTAAATTTTTAACTCTTGAAAATATAAATTATCACTACTATTAACTCAAAGGATGTATCATAGATAATTTAAATACATACTATGATAGAAAATAATTATTTTATTAATTTATAATTAAAATCATAAAATTATCCTTAGAAGTATATTACAAGTGTTTAGCCAATCTGGCTTCTAGGGCACACATCTAACACGATCCAAGTGCAAGACGAGGAACCATAGCAAAATCAGATACAACCAGTGTGATGAGTTGCGGCATCGAGTTAAGGATTGCCCATAACTCAAAGATCGGATGAGGGCTACTATAGCAATGGCCAGTAGTGATACAAAAGGTAGTTGTTGGTGCAGAATCAGGTTGATGCCGGATCGAGCTGGAGTTGGGGAAGAAGAGGTCACCATCGGTGACCTACAAAATAAAGTCCTATTCGGAGTCAGGAGTGGTGGCTCCGGTAGAACCCTGCGATGATCAAGTCAGCTCTTCTGGCCAACAGAAATAGAGTGCTCAAAAAATTAAGGAGTAGGATAACGAGAAGAAGAATAAAAGTTTATAGAAAATGTATCTGAAGGATCCCTTTTATAGATGGAGCTTGTAATAAACTGATAGTGATAGCTATAATTATTTGGTAGTGGACCGTTTGGGGCCACATGGAGTTTGTTATGGAGGATAGTGTTCATTGTCGTGACGTGCCAGCCTATTTGAGAGCAATACCCAGAGTTCGAATGGAGCATTTATTGGAGATGAAGAGCTTCATACCATAACAGCTCTAAAGAAGTTCAAACTTCTTTGAGGTTATCCGCATATTGATTGATTTGTCTAGAGCTAGAAGCTGAATCTACATAGAGGATGAGGTCCTTCTGGGCGATAGTAAGGAATTTGACTAGAGGGAGCTTGCTTGGGCGACTGGAAGAGATTTGACTGAAAGGAGTTCTATTGGTGCAAGGCCATCTTGGGAGGGCATCGACTGGAAGAACGTCGAATGTAAGGAGGTCGGTTGAAAGGAGCTTGCCTGTTGATCAGATGGAATTCATTTATAATGAGTTTAGCTGGGGGAAATCATCTGAAAGGAATATGATCGAAGGAGATCATCCAGAAGGGGTGCGACTAGAGGAGATTGTCCAAGAGGAGACTGGTGGAAAAGTCTAGTAGGTGTATGTTGGAGGAGTCTGGTAGATCAAAGGTCGGAGGGAGTTTGGCTTCTAGGTGGTTTTCTGACAATTGAGAGGAGTTCGACTGATGAGAGAACTCGATCGGTGGTTGGTAGGGATGGACAATTAGGATACTTTTACCATCCATCCATTCCTTTGAAGCTCGACCATTCTCATTGTCGTCCGAGGGCTAATAAAAGAGGGACAGGGTCCTTTTGCCAACATATCCAAAATTTTAGATTACAAGAATTTAGAGATCCTCTACTCTTCATAGGTTGCCAAAGTTCATCTAGGGAGAGGCTCTGTCGTCAAGCCAGGTTGTGTGGGGTTTAAATACTTGATTACTTAGAAGACCGCCATCATCATTCGAGCTCGTCCAGGTGAAATCTGTAAGACCATGTAGATTCTGAGGTTATCTGAGAAAGTTGGTGATTGGAACACAGGAGGTTGGCCAACAAGTCCAAGTTGGAGGTATGCAATTTTAGCGTTAAGTAGGAATTCCATACTGACCGAAGTTAGCCATGGTTATTATCGTCGGATGAGGTCACCCCCAGACCTAGCATTCTGTTGGACTTCGGCAGGTGAGGGTTTGCCCCTAACATAAGTCTCTCTACTCCTGAGTTCGAAATTCAAAGGAAAGGAGTAAAGAGACATGAATACCAAAATGCCAAAGTCTTTTTCCTCTTTTTGCATCCATTGAAAAGAAGGTTTTGGCATTTACCATGTTGGTGCCAAAACTTTTTTACCATGAGTTGATACAGAAAGATGAATTTTGAAACTTCTATCGAAGCGCTACCTCAGGTACAACATAATTAAGGTTTCATCTACAGCCAATCCTCTACCATGATGAGTGGGACATGCGTCAAGCTAAGATCGGCCAAGGAAGACCTACAATCATAACTGCCTTGGGCTCCTGCAGTTATTTAAGCTCATCTCTTTCCTCTTGGGTTCCAGTTCACCCTGGTTCTTTTTTTTCCTTCCAATTTTCATTTCTTTTCTGCTCTCGAGTACCAGTGTCAACCATCGTCTTCTTCGACTCTCAGGAGTTACCTCGTTCGATTTTCATCGAGCTCGCCATCTCTCCGTTCTCCCCCATCGACTTAGGTCAGTTTTTGAACCCTCTTTTTGATTATTCTTGTCTTTCGGCATCTTTGTCCATCTAATTTCTTCGTGAGAGTCTCAAATCTTATTTTTTTGATTTTTTGAAGGAATTTCTCTACTTTAGTTTGATCCACATGTCCTCTGAAGGATCTTGGTCAACTTGTTCTGGGAGCTCGGCTCACTTGGCATTGATGGATTTTTTCCATAAGGACCCTAAACTTGTAGAAGTACCTCGATCGCTCTTCGTCCCTAATATCATCTCCTGTAAACTTTGATTTGAAGATCTTTCATTAATTAGGATCTAGTTTAGAATTCCTTTTGAGTACGAGCTTGAACTACTCGGACCTAGCGATCGAGCCTGCTCCCCTCCTCTTGGCCGAACTTGTTTGTATATTGAAATCCTCTGTGTAGGACTTCGACTGTCGATACCTTCTTTTATAGTCCATCTATTTAAGTTTTTAAATATTTCTCTTACTGCTATGGCACCAAAATCATTTAGGTTCATCATAGGATTTCTCTCTTTATGTACTATGGCCGATGTCCGACCTTCCATCTCCTTATTCTGTAACTTTTTTACTTTCAAATACCATCCAACCACCAAAGATTGGTAGTACGTGTCTCTTCAATTCAGTAAGAAGAGGTTGCTTAAGGACGCCCCTTCTTCCATTCACAACTGGAAGAAAAAGTTCTTCTTCATCTCGTATCCTTCTTTAGAGTTAGGACTTCCTTCCTCAGAGACATAAGGGATTAAATCCGTCGAGCTTTCGAACTTGAGAAAGAGGATCGGAACTCGACTGATAAACTAAAGAATTATCAAGCTCTTCCAATTTCTAGGCTGCTATATGATTAGATCTTATTCAACTTCGATCTCAGTCCTTTTAATTCGGTAGGTAGTCCTCCGTGATCTGCCAACTGTACATGGCTCTCTTTCTTTTTTTGACTTTAACTTCTTCTTCTTTTTTTTCTTACCATAGTGATGACTTCTGAGGAGCAAAACTGCCTATCACAAGAGATCTAGTTACTGAAAAGAAAGGGCAGTGCCACCAGAGAGCCATCGAAGAAGGCTTGTGCCGAAGAGCCAATCCTGGCCATGTCGATCCAGGCCACGTCCGCTCCAGAAACTACCACGGTAGTACCAAGCCTGACCTTGTCCAATGAGGATGCCATCCCTACACCTCTTGATCAGGATGAGGTCGCTAAGAATAAGAAGGGGAAGAAGAAGGTCGTCATAAAGAAGATAAGGAGGATGGTCGAAAACTCAGGTGGTGAAGGCTCCAGCTAGGAGCAAGCTTCTTTGCATGATCGGGAGATCATTCAAACTCTGATGAGGGGCAATGTCTTCCTGCACATCATCAATAAGATAGTTTAGATGAAGGATGCAGAGAGGTTCAATGAATTCTTTGCTGCCTACCTTAAGATAACCATCTCACCCGAACTTGTTCACATGAAGGATGTGCGACTTAATTTTTTTCTATCTCACAGCTAGGGCATTACTTTTTTGTCCATTCGAGGGCAGTCGATCTCTACTAGGCCAAGGCTTCCAAAGCCCTTCAGAAGGCTTAGATGGAGAATGAAAGGGTTTAGGCTGAGGTTGACCATTTGAAGGTGGCCTCGGAGATACAGACCGCCAAAGTTGAGCGCCTTTGAGAGACACTGCGAGAAAAAGAGTAAGCTTATATAGGGTTGAGGGCAACCTTGACCCTTTCTAAGGACAATAGGAGGAAGGCCGAAGAGGAGGTCGGCACCGAAAGGGAGCGGACTGTCGAGGTCTTCAAATCCTCCAAAGCAATGGAGGACATTAAGGTTGCTTTCGCTCAGGAAGCTTTCTTAGAGGGGTTCAAAATCTGCATGAGGAGGGTTGCATAGAACTTCCCTGAAGTGGACCTCGACCTTCTAATAGACGAACTGAAGAAAAAAATCTATTTTCCAGGTCAGGTTCGTTCAGATTTGATTGGATTAGGAGGGATATTTCAGAAATTTTTCTACTGAGATCCTAATCAAATCTAAGACTCCTCATATATAATCTTATTGATCTAATAATAAAAATAAAAATTAAATCTAATTTAATTATATCTTTATTTTAGGTAATCCAATTATCCTATGATGATCTCGATGTTTGCTTGAGGTTCTAGATGTAGCCATGCAAGCATCTGGCCTCTATCGGTATCCACTTAGATAAGATCTGAAGATCTTCTCCTTCTTAATCAATTCTTCAAAAATTAGATATAGATCCGATCTTGAAGGTCTTCAAAACTCTTTTTAAAGAACTGCCATTGTCTCTTGCAGCAGTGCTGCCTTCTTCCTTTCCTGGCGCCTTTCACTTGCTTGGATCGCACCTTATTCATGCCCAAAATCCCTTGGGCATGGAGAGGAGAGAGAGGACCAGAGGGTGGCATGGAGAAGGAGGGAGAGAGGCTTTGTGGCATGGGCTAAAGGTAGAAGCATTAAAAACCTAGGGGTAGACAGGATTTATATAGACCCTATTGCGCCACGCAGTGCCACATCATCCCAGCCAATCATGGCCCTTTGAGCAATTAGATCTAAATCTGATTGATGGGATGACATCATCTGATCCAATCAGATGAGAGACCCTCAAAACCCTCCTAAGGTGGTGCCAAGACTGGATCAAACAAGAGTTCTTGGCGTCATAGAGTTTAATCCCCTGAAGCAACCTTGGTGTCCCATTTGTATGGGACTCCTCCTTTATCCTCATGGGGTGCATGCCTCCCTAGGCGTGCACCCTCTTCCTATCTGCATTTAGTGGGGGACAACGCCCTAGGTACTCTCCTATAGGCGCATGACATATGGGCAGATGTCCAAGTATCCAGAGTCAATATTTGACTAATATCCGAAAATAGGAATTAGCAGGTGATCAAAAATGGTAGGTGTTGTCTTAAATTTATCTCACAAATTAGGACAATCTTTTTTTGATCTAGACGAGCTTTAGTCAGACCAAGTAAAGGTTCTAAAGTGAGCCCAAATACATTTGGCTTAGTCGAGACAAGCTTTAATGATTATTAAAGGAGAACATTAGGCTCAATCATGTGTTAGCATGATTTCCTTGAACCTAATTGAATCAAATCAATTAAACTAGGTTAGTCCAATTGATGACATCCAGATCCAAACTCTTATTGGAATGATCCAGTTAGGTTCAGTTTCGTATGGTAATGGGATATGTCATGATCTCGATCATCGACATCATCGAAATACCATCCGATGGATCAAAACTTTTTTGATTTAGACAACTAATATGATCGATCATCCAAATTATTCTAATTGCTTCCAAAATCCACCAATGACACCTAGTAGCATATAGTGACAATCCATCAAAATTGAAAGCAAACCTTTTGGTGCAGTTACCTGTGTGATTAGATTCCTCTATCTTGAGCCCCGATTGGATTAGGGTTAAGGTGATCTCGTCAAACCCTAATGTCTGTCATATGAATTAATCATTTGATTCAAGTCCAATATGAAAATCCTAATAGAAACTCTTTCTATTATTTCACTCTGCCGTGGCCATGGACTTATTGACTTGATTCTCATGATCATCATAGGGCTGCTCCTTAGCTACCGAGATAGATAGATCCCCTATTGGTGAAATCCAATTCCTACAATGAACATGCTATAGCCAACATACACCACAGAATTCCAAACAGCTAGGAGACCGAGTTATGGTGTAGTCAAACTATAACACCCTCAAGGTGAACTGCCGATGTACCTCAGGTCAAAGAACCAGACACACCACTGCAGCTTCGAGCCAATCATCGATTAAAAGGTAGACTTTCTCATGACTGCTCGAGGTGGTCACGCTCAGTGCCCTCGTTCTCTAACGAGTATGTGTACTCTCACTCTGGTGTCTCTACATCATAGACTCAAGACTCATCTATCCTAAAGAAGCGATCGTACACCAACCTTCCGGATCAATCACCTTCCTCATGATGATCCTATGGTCGGAAGCATTTTGTGAGTTAATAATGAAAATTCATATCTTAAATTTTCAACTCTTGAAAATATATACTATCAATACCATTAACTCAAGGGATGTATCACAGACATTTTCAAATATACACTGTGATAAAAAATAATCCATTTTATTATTTATAGTCAAAATTATAATTTTATCCTTAGAAGTGTATTACAAGTGCTAGCCAATCTGATTTCTAGGGCATACATATCTAACAAACTTCCACTTGACCTAAAGCTAATTGGCTACAAATCAAAGTCCAATCTTCTTAAGGTGGGCTTCGATCTTCTATTGGCCCAACAATTTTGAAAGTGGATCTGCCACATTATCTGTGGAGTCGACTCTCTTGACCATGACGTAACCTTTCTCGAGATAATCATGGATGAGGTGGTATCGCCGCTCGATGTACTTAAATTTTTGATAAGACCTTGGCTCCTTAGCAAGGACTATGGCATCATTATTGTCACAGTACAGAGGAATGGCATTCGATGGCATCACTCTGATCTTTGCAGTGAACTTCTTGTACTAGAATGCCTCATTTACAGCTTTTGACATAGCGATATACTCTGCTTCTATGGTAGAATCTGCTATCATTGTCTCCTTGAAACTCTTCCAACTGATAGCACCACCATTACATACAAACAAACTTCTAGATGTCGACTTTCGGTCATCTATATTGGACATAAAATCTGAGTCTGTATACCTCTGGACTTGGAGTTCTCCATTACCAAAAATCAACAACGTATCCTTAGTTCTTCTGAAATACTTAAAAATATATTTCACAGAAGTCCAGTGCTCTTCACCTGAATTCGACTGATATCTACTCGTGACACTCACAGCATGGGCTATTTCAGGTCGTGTACATAATATGGCATACATGAGGCTCCCTATTGCTGAAGCATAAGGAATCTTGCTCATGCGTTCAATCTCCTCAGATGTGTTGGGACACATTTTCTTAGAGAGATAAATGCCATGTCTGAAGGATACCAATCCCCTCTTGGAGTTTTTCATGCTAAACCTCTTTAGCACTTCCTCTATGTACATCTTCTATGAAAGACCTAGCATTCTATTCAGTCTATCTCTATAGACCTTAATTCCTAGAATGAAGGATGCTTCTCCTAGGTCTTTCATGGAAAATTCTTTAGATAACCATATTTTAACTATGGTCAACATGGGAATATCATTCCCAATAATGAGGATATCATCCACATACAGTACGAGGAAGATAATAGTGCTCTCACTGATCATTTTGTAAATACATGATTCCTCTTCATTCTTGATGAAACGAAATAATTTGATCACATCATTAAAATGAGTATTCCAGTTCTGAGATGCTTGCTTAAGTCCATATATGGATCTTTGCAGCTTGCATTCTTTATAATTAGCATCACTGGATGTGAAACCTAGTGGCTATTCCATATAAATATCTTCCTCAAGGTATCCATTTAAAAATATCATTTTCATGTCCATTTGCCATATTTCATAATCGAAATAGGCTACAACAGTAAGCAATGTGCGGATGGATTTTAGCATGGCTATTGGCAAAAAGGTATCCTGATAGTCAATGTCTTCGAGCTAACTATATTCTTTTGCCACTAATCTAGCTTTGAATGTCTCCACATTTCCATCTACACCAATCTTTCTCTTGTAGATCTATTTATACCCAATAGGTACTATACCTTCAGGTGGATCTACCAAGGTCCAGACATGGTTTGAGTGCATCGAGTCAATTTCTAACTTTATTGCCTCTAATCATTTCTCAGAGTCGATATCCAATATCGTCTCATCATAGATTTTGGGATCATCACCATGAACCCCATTACCTATAAGAAAAATTTCCTCTACTTCCTCTGAAATAGTACCTAAGTACATCTCAGGGAGATGGGAAATCCTTTCCGATCTATAAGATGGAGGAGGTAGTGATTGTATTGGCTTAAACTAATTTGGTTCCATAGGATCCTTAGCTCATTGCTCTTGGAAGACTTTCTTCTTGAGCTTGACTTGCTTTCCAATGCCACCATCTTGAATAAACTATTTTTCAACAAGATGGTATGCTGACTCACAATGACATTGTGGTCTTCTAGAATATAGAAATAATATCCTAATGACTCTTTAGGATATCCTATGAATCAAGCTCTAAAGGACCTATAGTCTAATTTGTCTGCTTGTTGTCTTTTGACATGAGCTGGACAATCCAAAATTCTGAGATGACTCAGACTTGGTTTCTTACCATGCCATATTTCATACGGTATGGTAGGAACGGTTTTAGAGGAAACCCTATTCAATAAATATATAGCAGTTAACAGACTATGTTCCCAAAGAAAATGAGGAAGGTCTATGAAACTCATCATGGATCGGACCATATCTAATAAGGTTCGGTTCCTTTATTCTGAAATTCTATTGAGTTGAGATGTTCCAGAGAGAGTCCATTGAGAGACTATGCCATATTGCTTGAGATAGTTCAAAAATTTTTGACTAAGGTATTCACCTCCTCAATCTGATCGAAGAACCTTAATGGATTTTCTAATTTGCTTTTTCACTTCATGTCTGAATTCCTTAAACTTTTCAAAGGCTTCAGATTTGTATCTCATAAGATACATATACCCATACCGAGATAAATCATCGGTAAAGGTTATGAAGTAGACAAAGTTGCCTCTAGCCGGCACATGAAATGGGCCACACACATCAGTATGTATTAGGACAAGTAGATCCGTGGCCTTTTCCCCATGTCCTACAAAAGAGAGCTCTTCATTTTGCCATGAAGACATGATTTACAAATTGAATATGACTTGAAAGTCAATGGACTCAATAGCCCGATTTTCTTCAATTTGTTATCCCTATCTTCTGCTATATGACCTAGTCTTAGGTGTCATAGATACCTATCATTTGGACTGTCCCTGGATCGTTTTGATCCCATGGCATTCATATTTAGTTCGATATTAAAGATAGATACATCAATATGTAACTGGTAGAGATCGTTAATAAGAAAACCACTTATAATTTTATTTTTCTCATAAAGAATATTACAATGGTCCTTAAGAAAATTAATTACATAGCCTTCTTATGCTAAACATGAAATAGAAATCAAATTCCTATTTGCAGCAGGCACATAATAACAATCCTTAAGTACTAAATCTAAGTCAGATGGTAGTCGAAGAGGGTAGGTTCCCACGGCCACAACAGCAATCCTTGCTCAATTTTTGATGCATAGGATCATCTCACCATCCCTCAGCCTTCTGCTATCCTCAAGATCCTGCATGAAAGTGCAGAAATGAGCACTAGAAATAGAGTCAAGCATCCAACAGGATGCAAAAGAAATCATAAGATTAGATTCAATAATGAGCATACCTCTAGAAGGAGCTGTCTCCTTCTTATCCTTCATGGTGGCCCGGTATGTAGGACAGTTCCACTTTCAGTGGCCGTCAGTATTGTAATGAAAATATTTTTCTTTATCAGCAGCTTTCTTCTTCGGCTCTGCCTTCCTTTTCTTTCCACCTTCTATCTTCTGCTTTTTCACAGACTTCTTCTTCTTTCCAAAAGACTTTCTCTTGGAAGAAGTTCATTCCATAGCAAGTACTGCACCTTTAGAACCTTTCATAGAAAGCTCAGTAGTAACCAGCATATTCATAAGATCGACTAGAGTATTCTGAAATTTATGCATATGGTAGTTCATGATGAACTGCCCATACGCATCAGTCAAGGATTGTAGAATTATATCATTTTGTAGATCCTGATCTAACTTTACTCCGAGCTTCTCAAGCTCTTCCAAGTTCTTGATCATCATCAGATAATGATCTTGGACTAACTGCCCATCATGCATTTTAGCCTTAAATAGTCGTTTAGTGATCTGATATTTGGCTACGTGACTCTGTCCACCAAACAACTCTTGTAGGTGAGCCAACATTTGGTGGGCAGTCTTGATATCTTCATGTTGATGCCGAAGCTCATCAGACATCGAGCCCAATATGTAGTATCTAATTTTATTATCTTCATCCATGCACTTATCAAGAGACGCTCTCTATTCAGCGTACGGACGAGCTAGTAAGGTGGAGAGATCCTGGTCCAATACATGAGTCAACTTTTAGAAACCCAAAATAATTTTGAAGTTCTAGAGCCAATTCTTGTAATTGAATCTGGTCAGTCTATGGGTGTCTAGGATACGGGCTAGTGGGTTGGACATAGACATTTTTCTTTTTCCTCTAGAGAGTCAAAGTTTCTAGTTAGATTTTATAATTAAGACTTGACTAATTTATTTTGGAGGTTTGATTTTTAAATAAATTAGCTCCTACTATTTTCTCGAATCCCTACACTTTCTCTGTAGAGATGCAAAAATTTCTATGATTATTGATTTCTAGTGGATGGTGCAGTCCCATAATTGACTCATCACCTCACCTAATAGTTATTAATGATGGATTAGCCAATAAGTGAACAACTGTTGTCCAATGATTTTCTAATTATGGTGCACCCAAACTTGATCTCTAATTCATGAATCTCACAATGCCCAGAATATTGATCCACTCCTTAGTTAAGTCTGACCCACCATTTGCATAGATTGGATTCCTAATTAGGTCTCTTACCGTATCCAGAATATTAAGCCTAATCCATCCTCCAGCCCATAGCATCTAATGCCTAATAGACATGGTTGTGTCTTTCTGGTACAACTGAACCACTATGATCAACTGAGAATAATCGACCTCAGGAAGAGCCCGCAGATCTACAATGGTGGAAGACCTTAGGCTAAATCTTTTCTTAGGAAGATTTGATTTAGGTCTCTTTAAACTTGACTTGACATAGCCATAACCATATGACTAACCTAGTGGCATGGGTCAGCTCGAATTGTTAGCCACCTTAGATCAGGACTAGACCGACAAATATGATCAGATAAGTGAGATCGGTGGAAGGGATATGCCATTAACTTGACAAGAATGCATTTGAGTCGAGTAGCTTCTAATTAAAAATCAGTCGGTCGTATCTGCCAAACTTACCTTAGACATCAAATTATTGAGTCAGAACTAATCGGATTAGCCTATAATCCAGACTCTAACCACTGAGTCTAATTAGGTCTTAACTCGATTGATCACTCATGTGACTCGACCTTGACTCAACTTAATCCTATTAGGCTGATCAATTTAAGCACTCTTGATCCCACCTAACCAACTCTTGATTTGGTTTGATCAATCGCTAGACCTAATTAAGCTATCCAAGCCCGAACCCAATTTTATGAATATATCTTAGATCTAAAAATTCTTAATTTTAGATCTAATATATTTTATAATCTTAATTCTTAATTAAGTTTAGGGTTCATAAACAAAATATGTATATAAAATCTTAGGATTTCAGGATCTAGGGTTTTGCAGAAATAAGTTTTTTTTATTTTTGATTAAGGATGAACGTGCAGCATCTCTATACACCATAAGAACACTCCATCGAATGGAAGGAGAGGACCTTTAAACCCTACTTCATTCTTATGATCGGCAAGCCAAGGAGCATGCCTTAATCAGAAATATGATAAATCTATAAAACTAGTTAGATCTACATCATATATCATATATATAAAAATTGATCTAACTAAAAAAATATGTTTTGCATACATCACATGTATCATATCATGCATGTTTTCAGATCTAAATTATCTCATAAACATTTAAAAAATAAGATTTAAATTTGATCATGTCAAATTAAAATTTATTCTAGATAATTTTGTAGAACTATTCTACAACTAGTCTAAACATGCAACTATCATATCTCATATGAACAAATTAAATAAATTTATTTTCTATTTTTTAGATCTAATTATAATATTTATAATATTAAAAAATAATAAATAAATAGATTTAAAAATTATAATTAATTAAATTAAAATTATGATTATGCTAGATTACACATAGAATAATTCTATTCTTAGTCTAGTCATGCATCTTATACATCTTAGATCTAGATTATTTAATTTTTAATTTTTTAATTTTAGATCTAATCATATCTAATGTGACACCTAAAATTATCTAATTATTAGATCAAAAATAAATTAAAATCAGATCTAATGAATTATGAATTATGAAACTTGTCTCTAATACTAGTTCAAGGAAAAAATCTGTTTTCTAGATTAGGTTCGTTCATATCTGATTGGATCAGAAAGGATATTTTAAAAAATTTTTCTCTAAGATCTTAATCAAATTTAAGACTTCTCAGATCTGATCTTATTGATCTAATAGTAAAAATAAAATAAAAATTAAAATTAAATCTAATTTAATTATACCTTTATTTTGGATAATCTAATTATCCTGTGATGATCTTGATGTTTGCTTGAGGTTTTGGATGTAGCCACGCAAGCACCTGGCCTCTACTGGTATCCACTTGGGAAGGATCTAGAGATCTTCTCCTTCTTAATTAATCTTTCAAAAATTAAATATAGATCTGATCTTGAAGGTCTTCAAAACTCCTTTTGAAGAACTATCATTGTCTCTTGCAGCAGTGTTGTCTTCTTCTTTTCCTGGCGCCTTTCACTTGCTCGGATCGCACCTTATTCATGCCCAAAATCCCTTGGGCATGGAGAGGAGAGAGAGGACTAGAGGGTGGCATGGAGGAGGGAGAGAGGCTTTGTGGTGTGGGCTAAAGGCAGAAGCATTAAAAACCTAGGCGCAGATAGGGTTTATATAGATCCTACTGTGCCATGCAGTGCCACATCATCCCGACCAATCATGGCCCTTTGAGCAATTAGATCAAAATTTAATTGGTGGGATGACATCATCTAATCTAATCAAATGAGAAACCCTCGAAACCCTCCTAAGGTGGTGCCACGACTGGGTCAAACAAGAGTTCTTGGCGCCATAGAGTTTAATCCCCTGAAGTAACCCTAGAGTCCCATCTATATGGGACTCCTCCTTTATCCTCATGGGGCGCATGCCTTCCTAGGTGTGCACCCTCTTTCTATCTGCATTTAGTAGGGGGACAAGGCCTCAGGTACTCTCCTATAGGTGCATGACACATGAGAAGATGTTCAAGTGTCCAGGGTCAATATTTGACCAATGTCCGAAAACAGGAATTAGTAGGTGACTAATGGCAGGTGTTGTCTTAAATTTATCTCATAAATTAAGACAAACCTTTTCTGATCTGAACGAGCTCTAGTCAGACTAAGTAAAGGTTTCTGAGTGAGCCCAAATACATTTGGCTCAGTCGAGACAAGCTTTAATGATTACTAAAGGAGAACATTAGGCTAAATCGTGTGCTAGCACGATTTCCTTGAACCTAATTGAATCTTATTCAAATCAATTGAACTGAGTTAGTCTAATTGATGATATCCAGATCCAAATCCTTATTTATGTGACCCAGTTAGGTTCAGTTCCGTATGGTAATGGGATATGTCACGATCTCTATCATCGACATCATCGAAACACCTTTCGATGGATCAGAACTTTTCTGATTTAGATAACTAGTATGATCGATCATCCAAATTATTCTAATTGCTCCCAAAATCCATCAGTGATACCTAGCAACATATGATGGCAATCCATCAGAACTGAAAGTGAACCTCTCGATGCAGTTACCTATATGATTAGGTTCCTCTATCTTGAGCCCCAATCCGATTAGGGTTAAGGTGATCTCGTCAAACCCTAGTATCCATCATATGAATTAATCATTCAATTTAAGTCTAATGTGAAAATCCTAATAGAAACTCTTTCTATTATTTCACTCTATCATGGTCATGGACTTATGAACTTGATTCTCATGATCATCATAGGACTGCTCCTCATCTACCGAGGTAGATAGATCTTCTATTGGTGCAATCCAGTTTCTACATTGAACATGCTATAGCCAACATACACCTTAGGATTCCAAATGGCTACAAGACTGAGTTATGGTGTAGTCAAACTATAACACCCTCAAGATGAACTGCCGATGCACCTTAAGTCAAAAAATCAGACACACCACTGCAGCTTCGAGCTAGTCATCGATGAGAAGGTAGACTTTCTCATGACTGATCGAGGTGGTCATGCTCAGTGTCCTCATTATCTAACGAGTATCTATACTCTCGCTTTGATGTCTCTATACCATAGACTTAAGACTCATCTATTCTAAAAAAGTGATCGTACACCAACCTTCCGGATCAATCACCATCCTTATGATGATCCTACGATCGAGAGTATTTTATGAGTTAATAATAAAAATTCATGTCTTAAATTTTCAACTCTTAAAAATATGAACTATCATTATCATTAACTCAAGGGATGTATCATAGATACTTTCTAATTCACACTGTGATAGAATATAATCCATTTTATTATTTATAGTCAAAATTATAATTTTGTCCTTAGAAATGTATTATAAGTGTCAGCCAATCTAGCTTCTAGGGCACACATATCTAACACGAACCCCATGAAGAAGCTAGTCCCTCCAATGCTGGTGCTACCTCTCCAGTCGCTGAATCTGCCTTAGGTGCTCCCGAACCTACAGTTAGAGCTCTCGAGTCCATTTTCGAGCCTGAAGCTACAAAGAATATACCAACCTCGCCCGTCTGAACTGGCCGAGGTCTAAAAATTTTTGTCAACTTGTACCTCTCCTCTTTTTTTTTTGATGTATGCTAAACATTTTGAGAAATGAAATTGAACTTCTTTTTTTCTACACTTGTGTCATGGTGGATGTTGTTCAGAACCCTTCTAGTGATCGTAGTCAAGAATAGTCATCTCTAAATGATGCCGAGCCATTACCTTAAGGCATCCCTCTAAAATTCATAATCAAAATTTTAAAGAAAAAGATTCATCACCTGAAGAAAAAATTGAAGAAGATGGAAGACGAACTTCAGAGATCCAGAAAGAATGCTTTAGAGACGATGATTGAGGACACTAGCCTCCGTAAGCTACACATGAAAGATTCTATGAGCTTCAACATTAAGAAAGATAATTTCGAGAAAGAGCTGATCGGGCTTAGAAAAAATGCTAGTGATAAGTCCTGGGCATTGACTGTAAAGATGGGCTCCCTCGAAGTTGAGCTCAAGATGGTAGGAGAGAAGATTCAACTATTGAAGGGGAGTTCACCATGGTCTTCCGATAATGTTCGATACGAATGGGATTGATCTCGAAGATTCTCTGCACTCCAGAAGTAGCTATTTGAAGTTGAGTCTGTCTATGAGACCTATCGATTGAGCTGGTGTGGGAGAATATCTAAGCTTGAGCAACAGCTCCGAGCTGCCAACAGCGAGGTGGCTCGTCTTCAACAATAACTCATCGATAGTTATCGATCTGGTATAAGCAGGGAGTCAGAAGAGATTGCCTCCTTAAAGAGGATCATGGGCAAATTTTCAAAGTCAATTAGGATTGAGAAGGCTAAAGTTCAGCAGTTGAAGCTTCAATTGATTTGTGAATAGTAAGCCATCAAAGATGCCAAGGCTGAATCCAAGGTTCTGAGGAAAAGGCTATGGATGTTAGAAGAGAACTACTAAGGGACTGATAGGATGTTCTGTGATAACTTGATAAGAAGAAAGGAGCTCGAGGAAGAGATCATCAGTCTGAAAGAATCCTTGGTGATGGCTAGCAGTCCAAAATATGAGGAATCAGATCCCTCTTAGATCTTCAGCTTTTTCTTTCTTTCTTTTGTAACCAGTCTTGCAGACCTTTATTTTGTACTTGACTTTGACTTTAATGAAATGATATCTTTCCTCATTTTCATCCAGTATGAATCAAATATCTATTGATAGCTCTGTTTCTTTTTTTTTTGATGGGGTCGATCTTTACTCTATTCCCCTCTCAGGACGAGGTCTTCCTCCTATTCCTGGTGAGGTAAGATTTTACTTCTATCAGGTCAAAGTCTTCCTCCTATCTTAGGTAACTGGAGGTCCTTATTCATGTCAGAACTAGGTCTTTCTCCCATCTCAGGTGTCAGGACGAGGTTCTCCTCTTATTTTTGACATGGTTAGTATTCGCTTATGTTAGGACAAGGTTCTCCTCCTATTCCTAATAGGGTGGTAGGGGCACAAAAAGACCGTCGGAAGGGCCACTCCCCTAATCTAGTGTTAGATAATGGGCTCTTCATCTTGCTCAAATTAGGATGAGGTTCTCCTCTTATTCCTAGCTAGATGTTAAGGGCACAGAAGGGCTGTTGGAAGAGCCTCTCCCCTCATTCCATCTTAGACAATGGGTTCTTCGTCTTGCTCAAGTTAGGATAAGGTTTTCCTCCTGTTCCTAACAAGATGGTAGGAGCACAGAAGGATCATTGAAAGGGCCTCTCCCCTTATCCCATCTTAGACGACAAGGTCTTCATCTTGCTCAAGTTAGGATGAGATTCTCCTCCTATTCCTAATAGGATGGTAGGGGCACAGAAGGACTGTTGGAAGGACCTCTCCCCTTATCCCATCTTAGACAATGGGGTTTTGCCTTGTTCAAGTTAGGATGAGGTTCTTCTTCTATTCCTAACAGGACGGTAGGAGCACAGAAGGACCGTTAGAAGGGCTTCTCTCCTCATCCCATCTTAGACAATAGGGTCTTCATCTTCGTTTAAGAATGAAGTTTGCTTGAGTTGTTTTCTATCAGTATATAATTTTGCACCAAAAGACAGAGACATCGAAAAGAAAAAAATTTATTAAAGTAAAATTACTGGTAATACATCTACAAATTCTCTAATTTTTAGGGTCGTGGGAGTGTTGTTCCTCCGAGCTCCTTCAAGTAATAAGTTTTGGGCCAGACGATTTCCTTGACTTTATATGGGTCTTCCCAATTTAGAGCAAACTTTTCTTGGTTCTAAGGTTGCAAAACAGCCACTCGCCGAAGTACTAGGTCTCCCACTTTGAATACTTTATCTCTGACCCTTGAGTTGTAGTAGCAAACTACTTTCTACCTATAGACTGCCATCCAAACTTGAGCTTTTTTCTTTTTTCTTTCAGCGAGTTGAGATTGGCCTTGAGATCCTGTGAGTTCTACTACTCACTGAATACCATGACTCATGACGATGAAAGTTTCAATTCTATTGGGATGACCGCTTCTGTTTCGAAGGCCAAGGCAAATGGAGTCTCTCTAATTGACAATCTTTGGGTAGTTTGGTATGCCCAGAGACATGATAGAGTTCATCTACCCAAGTTTCTTTTGCCTTCTCAAGTCTTGCTTTGATTCCTTTCAGCAGGGTTCAGTTGGTTACCTCAACCTCACCGTTTGCCTATGGATGAGCCACTGACGTAAACTTATGAGAGATATTCAAGTCTTTGTAGAAGTCGATAAATTTTGCTCCAACAAACTGCCGCCCATTGTCTGTTATGAGAGTCCAAGGTAAGTCAAACCTATAAATAATTGACTTTCAGACGAAGTCCTGCACTTTTGCTTCAATAATCTTAGCCAGGGGTTCGGCCTTGATCCATTTGGTAAAATAGTCAATTACAATCAAAAGAAACTTTTGTTATCCAAATGCCATTAGGAAGGGGCTGAGTATATCTATCCTCCATTATGCAAATGGCCCAGGGGCGCTCAAGGAGGTAAGCTCGGAGGCTGGCTATCTCTGAATACTAGCATTTCTCTAATAATGGTCACACTTTCTAACAAAGTCTAGGGAATCCCGATATAAGGTCGGTTAGTAATAACCTTGATAAAGAAGCTTATGAGATAAAGATTTGGCACCCAGATGGCTTTCATAATTTCTTCATGTACCTCCCACAATGCAAAATTAGCCTCGGAGGATCGAAGGCATCTTAAAAATGGTAGTGAATAAGATCTTTTGTATAATTCATCTTCGTAGAGAACATATCGAGAGACCTGATTTCTTATTTTTCAAGCTTCTTTCGAGTCATGAGGTAGAACCCCATCTTTGAGGTAGGTGACTAGTGGATCAATCTAGCTCGGCTCATGCTCAACCTGCATCACAGACTATGGTTCTTCTGAAGTCGGGCATTTCAGAACTTCGAAGAAGACTTCCTTAGGAAGTTCGGCTTGAGCCAGCATGACCAATTTAAAGAGAAGGTCGGCTCTGATATTTTCTACTCTCGAAATCTATCGAATGCTGAAACTTTTAAAAGCTGGAGTCAAATTCTTCACTTTCTCGAGATACTTTGTCATACTTTCCTCCCGAGCTTCATAATTATCACTAACTTATCCAACTACTAGTTAGGAATCATGGTACACTTAGAGCCGATCTGCTTCAACTCCTTGGCTATCCTTAGTCATGCTATCAAAGCTTCATATTCGGACCCATTATTTATTATGGAAAATTTAAAGTACAGTGCGTATTCGACAATGACTCCCTCAGGGTTCATCAGGATCAATCCAGCGCCTATGCCCGAAGCATGGGATGAGCCATCAACATAACAGGACCTAGAAGCCTTGAGGAAGATCGACCTTTTCTTCAGAGGGGCTCAGCCGCCACCATGGAGTACTGACCTCATTCTGTTCTAGTTCGGCCTTGTCCGGGATAGTGCATTCCACTATGAAATCCATCAGTATTTGAGCTTTAATTGACGGTCGAGGCTAAAAATTGATATCAAACTCTGTGAGTTCAATTGTCCATTTTGTGATTCTTCAGAAGGTATCTATTCAGTGAAGAACTATCTTGATTGGTTGGTCAATGAGGAGAGTTACGGTGTGCCCTTGAAAATAAAGTCGGAGTTTTCGGGCTGTAATCAATAGAGTATAAGTTAGTTTTTCTAACTTAGTGTACCTAATCTCGGCGTCCCTCAAAACTCGACTTATGTAGTAGATCGACCACTGCACTTTTGCTTCTTCCTTGACTAGGACTGCTGCAAGGGCCGTTGAGGAGACCGCAAAGTACAAGAACAACTCTTCTCCAGGCTCAGGTTTAGTTAGCAGGGGAGGCAAGCCAAGGTAGCTTTTGAGCTCTTCAAATGCTTGCTGACACTTTACGGTCTAGCAGAAGTTCTTTGGTTGCTTGAGAACTTGAAAAAGGGCATACACCATTCGACCAACTTCGAGATGAAATAGTTCAGGGCTACCACCTTTCTTGTTAGGTGCTAAACTTCTTTTATTGATTTTGGGACAGTCATCTCTTGAATGGCCTGAATCTTCTCTGGATTTGCCTTAATTTTGTGCCTCGACACCATGAACCCCAAGAACTTTTCTGAAGTCACATCAAAGGCACACTTAGTTGGGTTCAATTTCATCTTGTATCTCCATAGGACACTGAAGGTCTCCTCAAGATCAGCTATGTGATTTGTTGAAGTTTGGCTCTTGACAAGCACGTCGTCTAAATAAATCTTTATGTTATGGTTGATTTGCTCCTTGAAGATCTTATTAACGAGGCACTGATATGTTGCTCTTGCATTTTTGAGCTCAAAAGGCATGATCCTATAACAATAGAGATCATGGTCAGTAATAAAAGCAGTTTCCTCCTCATCCTCTGGTGCCATCCAGATTTGGTTGTAGCCGAAGAAGGCATCCATGAAGGTGAGGAGCTTATGGTCCGAAGTTGCATCCATCAATTGATCAATCCTGAGTAGAGGGTAGCTGTCCTTTGGGCAGGCCCTATTCAATTTCTTGAAGCCTATGCATATCCTCTACTTGCCATTCACCTTCTTGATAAGGACCACATTAGAAATTCAGTTCAGATAGAAGACTTCTCGGATGAATCCGATCTTGAGGAGCTTATCAACTTCTTCAGTAATTGCTTTCTATCTCTTCGGAGCATGGCTGTGCATCTTTTCTTTCACTGATCGATGCTTGGGATCAACAGTCAGATGATGCTCTATAACTTCGGCATCAATTCCTGACATGTCCATGGGGATCCAAGCAAAATATCTGCATTTCTTCTTAGAAACTCGACGAGCTTCTCTCGTACCTCTCTTAGATTGGAATTGATTTGTACTGTGTGATCTTTATTTCGATCATTCAAAGAGACTGAGACAAGATCATCCATGGGTTCTTCCTGTTCTTTTGTAAGATCATCCCAAACGTCCAACCCATCAATTGGGCAAGGGTCAGATTGCTCAATCCTTTGCAGGGCAATTGAGTAGCAATATCTTGCCAAAGCTTGGTCTTCCTTGACTTCTTCGATCCCGTAATTTATTGGAAACTTCATCTTTAAATAGTAGGTCGACACTATTGTCCGAAGTGCATTTAGGCCAGGTCGGCCAAGAATTGCATTGTAAACAGATGGAGCTCTTACTATCAAAAAATTCATTTGTGCCATGGACTGCCTCGGATATCATCCTACAGCCATAGTTAAAGTTCTTATACCTTTAACTGGTACTGCATCACCAATGAAGCCAACTAATGGAGAACTCATTGGTTCAAGTCGATTATTGGGTATAGATATTTTGAAAAAACATCATAAAATAAGACATCGATCAAACTTTTGTTATCCACAAGAATACGACATACATCATAGTTTGTTATATTTAAAGTTATTACAACCACGTCATTATGAGGGAACTAAACTCCTTGTGCATCTTCTTTAGTGAAAGTAATGGGCTCCTCAGTTCTTCATCTTTTAGTCAATCCTATGGATCCGCTGGCCTCCTATTGTCGAAGTCCCCCAAAGATGGTATTAATGATGCTGAGGAATGGCCGATCTCCTTGCTGCTCCTCCCTCCTTGGTGGTTCTAGTTGTGGTAGTGCCCTTGGCCGATCTTCTCTTATCTTGGATCAACATCATAGAAATCGATCGAGCCAACCTCGCCTAATGAGCTCTTCAAACTCGTCTTGGAGCTGAATATATTTTTTAGTATTGTGATCGTAGTCATGATGGTAGAGATAGTACTTGTTAGAATTGTGCTTGCCAAAGTGAGTGCACATCCTTTCTAACCTCGGCAGCTGCTCCTTAATTTTCATCAGCACTTGAGTGTTCAAAGCATTGAGGGGGGTGTAGTTACGGAACCTCCTGGGAGAAGGGCTCCTTCATGCCCTTCGTCAGGGCTTCTTTGACGGTGAGCTTGAGGAGGAGTTCAGACTTGCTTGCACTCAAGATAAGTCTGAGAGCATGGTTGAACTTCATTTGACCTCTCTTTGATTGTGAGCTTGCTAGACTCGCCCACATGCCACTCCCTTACGGCTTTCTCATCCTTCAGTTTGAAGGCATCTTTAGCTTGGACATAACCTTCAGTCCAAGCTAGTAGATCAGCAAAATTTTTAGGATACTTTTTCTCGAGGAAGAACAGCAAGTCATTCTTCTGAAGGCCATCCTTCAGTGCAGCCATGGCAATGGACTGGTCTAGATTTTGGACCTCCAGTGTAGCGGTGTTGAAGCGATTGATATAAGCACAAATGGACTCCCCTTCCTGCTACTTGATGTTAATGAGGAAGTCCAAGCCTTGCCTTAGACGTCGGCTACTGACAAAATGAGTCATAAACTAGTGGCTCATTTGATCGAAGAAGAAGATCATACCCAGCTTCAGCATAGAGTACTAGTTTCTTACTATTTCCTTCAGAGTAGATGAGAAAGCTCAGCATTAGATGGCATCTGGTGCATCATGGAGTAGCATCATAGATCGAAAGGCCTTTAAGTGATCAACCGAATTAGTGGTCCCATCGTAACTCTTGAATTGAGGAAGTTTGAAGTTCGATGGGATCGACTTCTACATGATTTTCTGTGAGAAAGGATGGTCAGTGTAGATGTTGTCATGGATAGTTGGAGCAGCATGGCGGAGCTCCTCAATCCACCAATCCATTTCTTAAAGTTTTCGATCGAGGGCCTGATCTCGATCGTGGATCTCGAAGGGTTTTCGACTATAAACGAGGAAGATTTCCTCCAGAGAAGAATCATGATCGGAATAGGAGCTCTTTGCTCTCTGCTTGCCCTTTCCTATGGGTCTGCTGACCCAAGTATGCCTCCTTGGGATTGGCTTTTGACATCTCGATGGGGGGTCTTTCGATCGAACTACCATCGGGGGTTGCTGCATGGCCTGCACTATTTCAGTGAGGCCCTAGACCTGCTATACTAGCAGGTTGAATTGCTCTAGATCCACCATTGCTGTCGATGGAGGAGGTTGCGATGCTAGTGATGGTGTTAAAGCAGGGAGATTTGGCTCAGATCTGGTGGCAAAGTTGGTGGATCTCTGAGTGGTCATCTTTTTCGGAGGTATTTCTAGAGCAAAAGAGATCAAATAGAGATTGATTTTGATGGATCAAAAGGAGAAGGTAAACAAAATTGACTGAACACTCCTTTCAGAATAAGAGCTTAGGACCCTTTCTCTAGCACCAATCCTATTGGTGTAGAATCTGGTTGACGCTGGATTGGGCTGAAGTTGGAGAAGAAGAGGTCACCGTTGGTGACCTATAAAATAAAGTTTCATCTGCAGTCGGGGGTGGTGGCTCTGGTAGGATCCTCCGACAATCAAGTTAGCTCTTCTGACCAATAAAAATAGAGTGCTTAGAAAATTGAGGAGTAGGATAACGAGAAGAAAAATGAGAACTTAGAGAAAACATATCTGGAGGATCATATTTATAGATGGAGCTTGTAACAAACTGATAGTGGTAGTCATAATCATTTGGTAGTGGGCCGTTCGAGACCACGTGGAGTTTATTGTGAAGGATAGTGTCCGTTATCACAATGTGCCAGCCTATTGGAGAGCAATATCCAAAGTTTGGATGGAGCATCAATTAGCGATGAAGAGCTTTATACCATAATAGCTCTAAAGAAGTTCAAATTTCTTCGAGGTTATCCACATATTGATCAGTTTGCCTTGAGCTAGGAGCTAAATCTGCATAGAGAACGAGGTCCTTCTAGGCAATAGTAAGAAATTCAATTAGAGGGAGCTTACTTGGGCGATTGGAAGGGATTCGACTGGAGGAGTTCTATTGGCATAAGGCTATCTTGGGAGGGGGTCGACTGGAAGAATGTCGAATGAAAGGAGGTCGGTCAAAAGGAGCTTGCTTGTTGATCAGATGAAATTTATTTATAATGAGTTTAGCTAGAGAAAATCATCGGAAAGGAATGCGATCGGAGGAGATCATCCAGAAGGGATGCGATTGGAGGAGATCATCCGGGAGGAGACTGATGGAAAAGTCTAGTAGGTGTATATTGGAGGAGTCCGTTAGACCGAAGGCCAGAGGGAGTTTAGCTTCTAGATGGTTGTCTGGCAATTGAGAGGAGTTCGACTAATGAGAGAACTCGATCGACGATCGCTAGGGGTGGACAATTAGGATACTTTTACCACCCATTCGTTCTTTTGAAGCTCCATCATTCTCGGGGTCGTCCGAGGGCTAACAAAAGAAGGATAGGACCCTTTTGCCAGCATATCCAAAATTCTTGATTACAAGAATTTAGAGGTCCTCTACTCTTCATAGGTTATTGAAGTTTGTCTAGGGAGAGGCTCTATCATCAAGCCAGATTGTATCTGGTCGAAACACTTGATTGCTTAGAAGACTGCCATCACCATTCATGCTCGTCCAGGTGAAATCTATAAGACCTTATAGGTTTCTGGTTTTTCTGAGAAAGTTGGTGATCGGAACATGGGAGGTCAGCCAACAAGTCCAAGTTAGAGATCTGCAATCTTAGCACTATGTTGGAATTCCACACTGGCCGAAGTTAGCCATGGTTATCATCGTCGGACCAGGTCACCCCCAGTCCTGACATCCTGTTGGACTTCGACAGGTGAGGGTTTGCTCCTAATAGTAGTGATGATGTCCTTCTAGTTATTGATGAGGCATCTACTTCTTTCTCTTAGTGGATTATGGATTCAGCTTGTTCCTATCTTATATGTTGCAAAGAAGGGATGTTTGACTCCTTGGAGATCAGTGAGGGCACTATGTTCCAGCCAGATGGATTGAGCTGTAAGATTAAGGATGGTAGGATGGTCAGCATGAAGCTCCTATAAGATATGTGATCTAGAAGCCAGATTGGCTAACACTTATAATACACTTCTAAGGGCAATTTTATAATTTTAACTATAAATTAATAAAAGAATTATTTTCTATCATAGTGTGTATTTAAAGTATATGTGATACATCTTTTGAGTTAATGGTAATGACAATTTATATTTTCAAAGAGTTAAAAATTTAAGACATGAATTTTCATAATTAACTCATAAATTGCTTTCGACCGTAGGATCATCATGAGGATGGTGATTGATCCAGAAGGTTGGTTTACAATCACTTCCTTTAAGTAGATGAGTCTTGAGTCTATAGTATGGAGACATCAGGATGAGAGTATAGGTACTCATTAGAGAATAAGGGCACTGAGTGTGACCACCTCGAGCATTCATTAGGAAGTCTACCTTCTCATCGATGACTGGCTCGATGTTGCAGTAGTGTATCTGATTCTTTGATCTGAGGTGCATCGGTGATTCACCTTGAGGGTGTTGTAGTTTGACTACACCCTAACTCAATCTCCTAGCCATTCAAAATCCCGAGGTGTATGTTGGCTATAGTACATTCATTGTAGGAATTGGATTGCACCAATAAGGGATCTATCTACCTTGGTAGATGAGGAGTAGCCGTATGATGATCATGAAAATCGAGTCCATAAGCCCATGGCCATGGTAGAGTAAAGATGATAGAAAGAGTTTCTATAAAGGATTTCATATAGGACTCGAATCAAATGATTAATTCATATGATAGATATTGGTTTGACGAGTTCACCTTAACCCTAATCCTATCAGAGCTCAAGATAGAAGAACCCAATCACATAGGTAGCTACATTGAGAGGTTCACTTTCAGTTTTGATGGGTTGCCACCATATACTGCTAGGTGTCACTGGAGGATTTTGGGAGCAATTAGAATGATTTTGATAATCGATCATTCTAATTGTATGAATCAGAAAAATTTTGGTCCATCGAAAGGTGTTTCGATGATGTCGATGATGGAGATCATGACATATCTCATTACCATATGAAATTAAACCTAATTGGATCATACAAATAAGGGTTTAGATCTGGATGTCATCAATTAAGCTAATCTAGTTCGATTGATTTGGATTAAATCCAATCAGGTTCAAGGTAATCGTGCTAGCACACGATTGAGCCTGACTTTCTCCTTCTATAATCTTTCTGATTCATCACAACTGAGTCAAATTTGATTTAACTTATTTTTGTATCTTGAATGAGTTTATTTTCATCTGACTAGAATAAGTCTAGGTTAAATTAAATATGAAAATTAAATTCATTCCTAGTGTAATTGGACTAGGGTCAATAGTTGACCCAATTGAGAGAATTGAGGGTCACATGATCATAGAATTTTAGAAATTTTTTTAGAAATTATTTTATTATAATTTCTAGATATGTGATAGTGCACAAGTTATATTTTGGGTGTGCAAAATTTCATAATTTTTGGAGGTTCCTAGATTGTGTTTTGATAGAGTTTGATTTGGATCAAACTCTTGAGGGAAGAGTCCTAGACGCACATGGACTCTTCCTTAACCTTTCATGCTGCCACCTTCTAGATAGATTTTTGGCATCAAAACTAGATGAGATCTTGGATTTTTTATGGAGATAAGGTTCAAGAGTCCCAATGGTCGAATTAATAAGGTTTTTGATCAAAAAAGGACTCTTTATGGCGCTATATCTTGTATAAGAACTCTTCTCACAAAATTGCCTCAATGTTATTTATTTTTTCCACACCCAAAGAAGCCTTTCCTCTGATATCTACACCCCTCTATCCTCTCTCTCCCTATCTTCTACATGTCTAAAAAGTTAGGCATAAATTTGAGTTGAAGGTTTAAGATTTTTGGCACAAGATTTAGCATCTATGCGATGGTGTTCGTGAGACGAATAGGCTGCTCTCAGAAGTCATTTTGAAGGTTTTTTAAATTAGATCCAGATATGATTTTTAAAGAAAAGATTCATGAGGAGAAGATGTTCAGATTCTGTCTGAGTGGATATCGGTAGAGATCAGTTGCATGCATGGCTCCTTCCAGAACCTCAGGAATCAACAAGATCATTGCAAGATAATTAGATTACCAAATCATGTACTCAAAATTAAATCTAATTTTATTTTATTTTTAAATTTGAATATTAGATCTCTATGATCAGATTTAAGAAGTTTTAGATTTGATTAGAATTTAAAAAAAAAATTTTAAAATATTTCTTTAGATCGAATCAAATCTGAACGATCCTATGCTGGAAAAATAGATTATTTCTTCAATTGGTATCAAAGCCAAGTTGCAGTTCTTCAGATCTATTTTAGATGTCACATCAGATATGATTAGATCTAAAATTAAAAAATTAAAATTAAATCATTTAGATCTAATATGTATGAGATGCATGACTTGACTGAAAATAGAATAGTTCTATGTGTAGTCTAGTATAATCATATTGTTAATTTGATTAAAGATGATTTTAGATTTATTTAATTTCTATTTTTTTGATATTAAAATTATTGTAATTAGATCTAAAAAATAGAAAATAAAGTTTATAATTTTTGATTTATTCATATGTGATATGAAAAGTTGCATGTTTAGACTAGTTGTAGAAAAGTTCTACAAATTATCTAGAATAGTTTTATTTTGATATGATCAAATTCAAATATATTTTTTAGATATTATATATGATATTTTAGATCTAAAAAATATGCATGTTTAATTTAGTGATGATACATAAGATGTATGCAAAGCATGTATTAGTTAGATTATTAATTATATATGTGATATATGATCTAGATCTAACTAGTTTTGTAGTTTCAATTATATTTTTGATTAAGACATTTTCTTTGACTGTCCGATCATAAGAATAAAGTAGGGTTTAAAGTCCCTCTCTTTTCATTCGATGAGGTGTTCTTATGGCGTGTGGAGGTGCTGTGCGTTCGTCCTTAATTAGAAATCAGAACTTATTTTTTGCAAAATCCTAGATCCTGAAACCCTAGGATTTTGATATGTATTTTTTATTTATGAATCTAAAATTAATTAAGAATTAAGATTATGAAACTAATTAGATCTAAAATTAAGAATTTTTAGATCTAAGATATTTTCATAAAATTAGATTCAGACTTGGGTAGCTCAATTAGGTCTAGCAGTTGATCAAATCGAATCAAGAGTTGGTTAGGTGGGATCAAGAGTACTTAGAATTGACCAGCCCAATAGTTGTAAGTCTGGGTCAAGATCGACTCACAGCCACATGTGATCGATCTAATTAAGACTTAATTTGGCTCCGTAGTTCGAGCCTAGATTATAGGCTAACTCGATTAATTCTGGTTCGATAGTTTAGTATCTAAGGTAATTTTGATAGATACGACTGATTGATTTTTAGTTGGAAGCTACTCGATCTGAATGCGTTCTTATCAAGTTAATGGCATATCTCTTCCACCGATCTCACTTACTTGGCCATTTATGTTAATTCAGTTCTGATTTGAGGTGGCTAATAGTTCGAGCTAACCCATGCCACTAGGCTTGTCATAACTGTTATGACTAAGTCAAGTCTAAGAGACCTAAATTGAATCTCCCTAAGAAAAAATTAAGTCAATTGATCTTCCACCATTGTAGATGTGCGGGCCCTTCTTGGGGTTGATTGTTCTTGGCTGATTACAATGGTTCAGTTGTACTGGAAAGATGCAACCATGTCTATTAGGCATTGGATGCTACGGGTTGGAGGATGGGTTGGGCTCAATATTTTGGATACGATAAGAGATCCAATCAAAAATCTAATTCATACAAATGGTGGGTCTGACTTAACTAAGAAGTAAATCAATACTCTGGACATGGTGAGATTCATGAATTAGAGATCAGGATTAGGTGCACCATGATTAGAGAATCATTGGATAAGAGTTGTCTACTTATCGATTAACCCATCACCAATAACTATTAGGTGAGATGGTGAGCCAGTCGGTGGGACCACACCATCCACTAGAAATCAATTGATTGCGAAGATTTTCGCATCTCTACCTAGGGAGTATAGGGATCTGAGAAAATAATGGGAGCCTAATTTGTTTAAAAAAAAAATTTAAATAAATTGATGAAGTCTAATTACAAAATCTAACTAGAAATTTTGACTCTCTACAGAAAAATATCTGCATCCAACCCACTAGCCCGTGTCCTAGACACGCATAGACTGACCGGACCCAACTTCAAGAATTGGCTCTAGAACTTCAAAATTGTTTTGGGTTCCAAGAAGTTGACTCATGTGTTGGAACAGGACCCTTCCACTTTATCAGTCCATCCATCTGTTGATCAGAGAGCATCTCTAGAGAAGTGGATGAATGATGATAACAAAGTCAGGTATTACATGTTGGGCTCGATGTCTGATGAGCTCCAGTGACAAGATGAAGACATTAAGACTAGTCACCAAATGTTGGCTCACCTGCAAGAGTTGTTTGGTGAACAAAGTCATGCAGCCAAATATCAAGTCACTAGAAGACTTTTTAAAGCTCAAATGCATGATGGACAGTCGGTCCAAGATCATTGTCTGATGATGATCAAGGACTTAGAAGAGCTTGAGAAGCTCGATGTCAAGTTGGATAAGGATTTGCAGATTGATATAATTCTACAATCTTTGACTGATGCGTATGGGCAGTTCATCATGAACTATCATATGCATAAACTATAGAATACTCTGGCAGAACTTATGAATATGCTGGTTACTATTGAGCTTTCTATGAAACATTTTAAAGGCTCAGTACTTATTGTGGAGTGGACTTCTTCTAAGAGAAAGTCTTTTGGAAAGAAGAAGAAGTCCGTAAAGAAGCAGAAGGTGGATGGAGAAGAAGGCTGCTGATAAAGAAAAATATTTTTATTGCAACACAGACAGTCATAGAAAGCGGAACTACCTCATGTACCTCGCTAGCCTGAAGAATAAGAAGGAGGCATGTCCTTCTGGAGGTATGCTCATTATAGAATCTAACCTTACGATTTTATCTGCATCCAGTTGGATGCTTGACTTTGGTTCTATGCTCACTTATGTACTTCTTTGTAGGATCATGAGGATACCAGGAGGCTGAGGGATGGTGAGATGATCTTACGCATCGAAAATGGAGCAAGAGTTGCTGTAGTGGCTATGAAAACCTAAGCTCTACGATTACCGTTAGGATTAGATTTGGTTCTTAGAGACTATTTTTATATGCTTGCAGTAAGTAGAAATTTGATTTCTATTTCATGTTTAGCATAGGAAGGCTATGTAATTAGTTTTCTTAAGGACCATTGTAATATTCTTTATTAAAGAAATAAAATTGCAAGTGGTTTCTGTTGGAAAATGTGTTCTAAAGCCAATCATCAACCTATTGATGATTGAGAGAATATATTTTGGCATCTTTTCATCATAAAGTATTCATCTTCTAACAAACTCTATTATTGTGATGAAATCCTTAGGACTATTTAGATTCAATAATGAGACGATTTATCGATTAGTCATTAAATTTGTTCATGATCAAATGATAGACTGTTAATTAGGATGATAGTATCTATCGAGCATAGATCATTGTATGCCATATAGATTGATTGTCCTCTTAATCAAGGAGTGTGGAGATACTGGTATGGCATACAGGTGAGATGTATGGGTACATCATCATCAAACGTGATCAACTCTAGAGCATTCTGTTATCGAAAATATCTCTGATGGGATATAGGTATAAATGTCCATTAGACCTAAGATCACCTCAGTGACTTGCAAGCAACTCACTGTGCTTTGGCATCAGACTAACTAAATTTTTAATTTAGTAACAAAAGGCTTCTGGGCACAGTAAAGTATTTACAAAGTTGGTGTGTGATCAAGATGGAATTGACCACTCCAAGAGTTGGAGAAGAATGTATCACTGTATTTTAATATAGCAAAACCTTGGCTAGGGTAATCCATCAGATGGATTTGATATTTTGAAATATAGTATGGATAACCTGATCAGAGTTGACAGTTGAACTCTGAGGTATCCTATGAGTATTTTGGTCAAGGGGATAAATTATTTGTAAACTATATCCGCATGGGTTCCAAGGAAGTTATTCTACACATTCGACCTATCCGACCGTTGGGTACCATTGCTAGATGGTTATTTTGATTGATATAAAAATCTATTCTTATGCTATTGGCTTAGGTTCAAACTATGAGGTCACACATATTAGAGTTCATGATCCGATCAGATGGTTGATCAGCGATTTAGAATTGTTCTAGGGTTAAACGATCAATACGATTGATGTTTAACTTAATGCAAGTGTTGTAGGAGGATCGATTAGCAATTTAATTATTATTTAGCTTAATTTAATTAATCTAGAGGAATGAAATTAAGTCTAATTAAATATTATTTAATTAGATTTAGTTTGGGCTTGATTGGATCAAGTCTAATCGGCTTATTGGATAAGCCAAGTGCAAGGAAGAACTAGTCATAGTTCAATTAGGACTTGGATCAATCCAATTTCTAATTTGATTAGAAATTAAATAAAAATTAAATCTAATTTAATATAATTTAATTATATTTTTAATTAGATTAAGACCTATTTTAATTGGATTAAATAAATTCTAATTTTGTTTGGTCTAAAGATCAAGTTGGACTAAGTCAAATTGGAAGTCCTAGTGAGACTAGGACTTGTATCAACCCAATCTCTAATTTAATTAAAAATTAAATAAAAATTAAATTTTGTTTTAATTTGATTTAACTAAATCTTGGTTGGACTAAGATCTATTCTAATTAGATTGAAATAAATCTGAATTAATTTGGTTAAAGGATTTTGTTTGACCAAGTCAAATTGGAAGTCCTAATATGACTAGGACTTCTCTCCTTGTGCCACCTTAGCCCTAACGCCCCCCCACTCCTATTTTTTTGGATTTTTTCATGGAAAATTCTCTCCCCAGGCCCTCTCATGCATGCCCTTCTCTTCCTCTCCTATGCATTTGGGAATTAGTTAAGGACCAAGTCAATAGATGGAAAGTTGTTGTGGTATTGGACTCTATATGATAGAATCCCAACAAACATTGACTCTTTCCTTATGTGCCATCCCACTCTAATTTATTTTATGATTTCCTTGATAAAAATAGGATTTTTGTGCACTCTTTTGTGGTGGTCCACGGCATGGGATGAGGAGGGTGTGCCCAAGTGTTGGGCGCCCCAACAACTTGCCATATATGGTCCTTTCTTATCTAAAAATTTGACCTAGATAAGTTTCTTCCATAAGTTATTATTGAAAATGAATTTTTACTTAAATTTTTTGTAAAACATAGATCCTTGAGATAGGATTTGGGTGTGTAAAAATCAGAGGAAAATGATTCTTGGGCATTGAGATTCAATAGATACAAAACTAGGTATCTAGGTGAGAGCAAAGAGAAGAAGAAGAGGGTCTTCTTCTAGGGTTGCGTGTTCACCTCTTTCCTTCCTCTTTCTTTGAGTCTTATGAGAGTGTCTCATATGTGAAATCTCATCTCCTCCTTCTCCTCTTTGGAAGAGTCCAAATCTAGAAGAAGGAAGCATCTGATTGACCATCGAAGAAAGATCAGCATAGTACTAGCATGCTGTGTTGATTTCCTGCATCAGGATTTTTGATCATGCTTGTGGGCTCGTGTGGAAGACTCCTAGAGGCTGAATGCATGTGTGGCTCATAACTTCATCCTAAAGTCTGGATCAGCAAGTTAGAAGGTCTAACTTGCATAGGTAATAGATCTGATCTATTGGTTTTATAGCTGCATTAGATGTAGTATTGTTGCATGTTAATAAGATCAACATATTTTCTTTCCTTTATATTTTTTAATTTTTTATTTGATAACATGCCATGATCATGTAATATATTTTAAATTTATAATATTTTTAGATATTTAAAATTAATTTTTAATTAATTTTATTCTTTCGTTGCTTGATCTTGAAAAAGTTTCAAGATCTAGCCCTGAAACACTAGATCTGGTTTCTTTAATTGGTATCAGAGCCTAGATTTTTATTACATAATTTCTTAAGCATGTTTAGATTATTTCTTAGATAAATATAATTTATAATCTAATTATTAAATCTAAAACTAAAAATTTAGGTCTCATGAACTACTATAAGGTTGTCCTGCTATAAGGTTTACCCCTTACAGTGAAAAGGTTGTCCTAGTTCATGATGATCTACTCCTAATCATAAATTTATTAGATTTGATCTAATTTTATTTATAATTTAATAGATTTAAAATAATTTTAGATCTAAAAATAAAATTTTTAGATTGCATGAACTGCTATAAGATTATCCTACTGTAAGGTTTACCCCTTACAGTGGAAAGGTTGTCCTAGTACGTGCCGATCTAAAATATTGATCATAAAATTTTAGATTAGATTTAAGAGATTTTATGATCTGATTAAAAATATTTTGATCTAATTTTAATCATCATAAATATATTAGATTTGATCTAAGTTGATTTATGATTGATTGGTGTTAGAACTGTTTCAAATACATGAATCTATTTAGATTAGATCTAAAGTAGTTTCACGTTTATTTTACTTGCATATTGATTATAAATCAAACATGCAACTTGATTGATAGAACCATATTGTAAAAATATTTTACAAACATGAAAACCATTTTCGAAAAGCTAAACCTCAACCCTCGGCCCAAAATTTAATTAAGAATTAAGAAGTTGTTTAATTAGGTTCTAGGATTGTAAATTAAAGATCCTATGATATCAATTATAACACATTGGATTAATGGGTTAGTGGGGATTAGGTCCATTAATTGGGTTAGACCTAAGGTTAGATTAAAGAATGGACTTAATTAGAGAATTGATTAAATCTAATCAATTATTATCTTAGATTAGATTAAAAATTCTCTAGATCAATTACAATAGTTGTAGTTGGTCAAGTCCATATCTTTAACAAGAACCAAATTGACTTGATTCTTGGCTATGTGGTCTAGCTCGAACTATTAGGTTGATCTAATCAAGACTAATTAAATTAATTGATGTCTAAGGTAAGTTTGGCACATACGATTGATGGTTTTTAATTGACAGCTTGCTTATCTAGCCATTTTTGATGGTGTCTAAGGCAAGCTTTGGCAGACCCTCCCACTGATCTCACTTACCTGGTCTTCTTGGTGAGATTAAATTTTGAGCTGATCACTTGACAATTTAAGTCGACCCATATCAGCTAGGTAAATCAGTGTGACTGATTTAGGTGCTCCTAGACCAGCCTATTAATGGTCTCCCTTAAGCTGACTAGGTGAAGCTAGTGGAAGGACCATGACAAGTTGATTAATCTAATTTTTTTTCTAAATCAAATTAATTAAATCTTCTAAAATTATTAGATTCTTAAAATAAAATAGTTATGGTGATAACTAGATCATAGCCTCCCATTAAGTGGATGATAATAGGTCCATTAGTTGGACAATCATTAAAGGTCCATAGGCCTGGTGCTTATCTGCCAATGGAATTATCATTTATTATATGATTTCTTGGCCACATCTCTCTAAATGGTGGTTAGGCCGATCAACCATAGTTGAGCTTAATCATTCATTAGTTAGATGGACCAAATATGGTTATATTAATGGTTAGACCTAACCGAGACTTTCGGTGGAGACCTTAGCCTACTAAAAAGATACCTAAGGCAAAATTAAATTACTAAAAATTATTTAAAGAAATAATTGATTATGAACCTACCCTTAGATGTATATAGTGTTAGATATGTGTGCCCTAGAAGTCAGAATTGGCTGACACTTGTAATACACTTCTAAGGGCAAAATAATAATTTTAACTATAAATAATAAAATGGATTATTTTCTATCACATAAGTGTATTTAGTGTCTGTGATACATCTCTTGAGTTAATGGTAATGATAATTCATATTTTCAAGAGTTGAAAATTTAAGACATGAATTTTTATTTATTAACTCATAGAATGCTCCTGACCGTAGGATCATCATGAGGATGGTGATTGATCCGAAGATTAATGTACAATCACTTCTTTATAGTAGATGAGTCTTAAGTCTATGGTGTAGAGACATCGAAGCAAGAGTACAAGTACTCATTAGAGAATGAGGGCACTGAGCGTGACCACCTCGAGTAGTCATAAAGAAGTCTACCTTCTCATCGACGACTGACTCGATGTTGCAGTGGTGTGTCTGGTTCTTTGACCTGAGGTGCATCGGTAGTTCACCTTGAGGGTGTTATAGTTTGACTACACCATGACTCGGTTTCCTAGCCATTCAAAATCCTGAGGTATATGTTGGCTATAGCATATTCATTATAGGAATTGGATTACACTAAGATGGAATCTATCTACCTTGGTGGATGAGGAGTAGCCCTATGATGATCATGAGAATCAAGTCCATAAGCCCATGGCCATGGCAGAGAGTGAAATAATAGAAAGAGTTTCTATTAAGGTTTTCACATCGGACTTGAATCAAATGATTAAATCATATGATAGAAATTAGGGATTGACGAGTTCATCTTAACCCTAATCTGATCGAAGCTCAAGATAGAAGAACTTAATCACACAAGTAGCTGCACCGAGAGGTTCATTTTTAGTTTTGATGGGTTGCCACCATATGCTGCTAGTGTCACTGGTGGATTTTGGGAGTAATTAGAATGATTTAGATGATCGATCATTCTAAGTTATCTGAATCAGAAGAGTTCTGATCCATCGAAAGGAGTTTCAATGATATCGATGATGGAGATCATGACATATCCCATTATCATATAGAACTGAATCTAACTGGATCACACAAACAAGGGTTTGGATCTGGATATCATCAATTGGACTAACCCAGTTCAATTGATTTGAATAAGATTCAATTAGGTTCAAGGAAATCGTTCTAGCACACGATTGAGCCTAACGTTCTCCTTTTTCTATCATAAAAGTTATCTCAATTGAGTCAAATGAGTTTGTGCTCACTTAGGTACCTTTACCTAGTCTGATCGAAGCTTGTCCAAGTCAAAAAAGGATTATCTTAATTTATGAGATAAATTTGAGACAATACCTGCCATTTTTTATCACCTACTAATTCTTATACTTTGACTTGGTCAAACGTTGACTTTTGACCCTTGGACATCTGCCCATGTGTCATGCACTTATTGGAGAGTAGATCGGGGCTTGTCCCCTCTCTAGAAATTAGAAAGAAAGGGGCACACGCCTAGGATGGCATGCGCCCATGGATAGGGACGCTGGAGTTCCATACGGATGGGACTCCAGGTTGCTTCTTAGATTCAAACTAGGTGACCCTCACCTATAGACTTTGACCAGTCTTAGGTGCCACCTTAGGATGAATCTATGGGTCTCTCATCTGATTGAATCAGGTGATGTCATCCCACCAATCAGATTTAGATTTGATTGCATGAAGCAAGGTGATTGGTTGGGGTGATGCAGCACTGCATGGCGTAGCAGAGTCTATAAAAAGACCCTATCTACGCGCACTTTTAAGACTCTTCCTCTAAGCCACACCCCAAGGCTGCCCCTCTCCCTTCTCCATGCCACCATCTGGCCCTCTCCCTCCTCTCTACACCCAAGAAAGTTGGGCCTTTAGATTAGTGCGAGTCAGGCAAGAAAAGGCTAACAAAAAAGGAAGAAGACAACACTGCTGCAGAGATGACGGGTGATCTTCAGAAGAAGTTTTGAAGATTCTCCAAATTAGATCCAGATCTAATTTTTAGAGAAAAGAAAGAGAAGGAGAAGATCTTCAGATCTAGTCTGAGTGGATATCGGTAGAGGCCAGATGCTTGCGTGGCTAGATCCAGTACCTCAGGACTTTGGTAAGATCATCAACGGGTAATCAGATTACCCAGAATCAAGGTAAAATTAATTCAAAATTAATTTAATTTAATTTTTTTATTTATCAGATCATAAAATTAGATTCGAAAAGTGTTTTATCTAATTAGGATCTAAGAGGTGATTTTTGAAATATGCCTTTCGATCTAATCAGATCTGAATGAACCTGATCTCGGGAAATCAGAATTTCTCCTTCAACTGGTACCAGAGCTAGGTTCTTATAAAATTTATTTAGATCTAATTTAATTTAATTATTTAATAATTTTAAATATCATATGAGTTGTGATTGATCTAAAATTAGAAAAATAAAAAATTAAAATTAATTAATCTAGATCTAATATGTATGAGATACATAACTAGACTAGGTATAGAATTATTCTATGTGTAGTCTAGTATAATCATATTTTTTATTTAATTAAATATAATTTTTAGATCTATTTATTTTTTATTTTTTAATATTATAAATATTATAATCAAATCTAAAAATAGAAAATAAATTAAATTTAATTTGTTCATATGATAGTTACATGTTTAGACAAGTTGTAGAATAGTTCTGCAAATAGGTCAAGATTAAATTTTATTTGATAAGATCAAATTTAAATTTAATTTTTTTAGATGATTATAAGATAATTTAGATATAAAAAATATGCATGCATGATATATGTGATATATACAAAATAAGTTTTAATTAAATCTATTTTTGTATGAGATATATGCATAGATCTAATTAGTTTTTGTAGATTAGTTGTATTTTTGATTAAGGCGTTTCCCTTGGCCGTCCGATCATAAGAACAAAGTAGGGCTTAAAGACCCTCTCCTCCCATTTGATGGGGTGTTCTTATGATGTGTAGGGATGCTGCATGTTCGTTCTTAATCAGAAATTAAAAACCTACTTTCTACAAAACCCTAGATCCTAAAATCCTAGGATCTTATTTACATGTTTTATTTTTAAACCCTAAACTTAATTAAGAATTAAGATTATGAAACATATTAGGTCTAAAATTGAGAATTTTTAGATCTAAGACATGTTCATAAAATTGGGTTCGGGCTTGGGTAGCTCAATTAGGTCTAGCGATTGATCAAACCGAATCAAGAGTTGGTTAGATGGGATCAACAATGCTTAAATTGATCAGCCTAATAGGATTAAGTCTGAATCAAGATTGAGTCACGTGAGTGATCGATCAAGCTAAGATCTAATTAGGCTTAGTGGTTAGAGTCTGGATTGTAGGCTAACCCGATTGGTTCTAGCTCAATAATTTGGTGTCTAAGATAAGTTTGGCAGATATGATCGACTGGTTTTTAATTGGAAGCTACTCGACTCGAATGCATTCTTATCGAGTTAATGGCATATCCCTTCCACCGGTCTCACTTACCTGGCCATGTTTGTTGACTCAGTTCTGATCTAAAGTTATCAATAATCTGAGCTAACCCATGCCACTAGGTTAGTCATAATAGTTATGACTATGTCAAGTCTAGTTTAATGAGACCTAAATCAAAACTCCCTAAGAAAAGATTAAGTCTAAGGTCTTCCACCATTATAAATGTGCAGTCCCTTCCCAAGGTTGATTGTTCTCGGCTGGTTACAGTGGCTTAGTTGCACCGAAAAGATGCAACCATGTCTATTAGACATTGGATGCTACAGGCTGGAGGAAGGATTGGGCTCAATATTCTGGATACGGTGAGAGACTCAATTAGAAATCCAATCTGTGCAAATGGTGGATCTGACTTAACTAAGGAGTAGATCAATATTTCGGACATGGTGAGATTCATGAATTAGAGACTAAGTTTGGGTGCACCATGATTAGAGAATTATTGAATAAGAGTTGTTCACCCATTGGCTAACCCATCACTAATAACTGTTAGGTGAGGTGATGAGTAAGTCGATGGGACCACACCATCCACTAGAAATCAGTAATCATGAAGATTTTTGCATCTTTACAGAGGGAGTATAGGAATCCAAGAAAATAGTGGAAGCTAATTTGTTTAAAAATAAAATTCCTAAATAAATTGGTTAAGTCTTAATTACAATATCTAACTAGAAACTTTGACTCTCTATAGGAAAATATTTGCATCCAATCCACTAGCACGAATCCTAGATACCCATAGACTGATCGGACCAAATTACAAGGATTGGCTTTGGAACTTCAAAATCATTTTGGGTTTCGAGAAGTTAACTCATGTATTGGATCAAGATCCTTCCACCTTACCAGCTCATCCATCCGCTGAACAGAGAGCATCTCTAGATAAGTGGACTGACAATGATAACAAGGTCAGATACTACATGTTGGGCTCGATGTCTAATGAGCTTCAGCACCAACATGAAGATATCAGAACTGCTCGCTAAATGTTGGCTCACCTACAGGAGATGTTTGGTGAATAGAGTCGCGCAGCCAAGTATCAAGTCACTAAACGACTGTTTAAGGCTAAGATGCGCGATGGGCAGTCAGTCCAAGATCATTATCTAATGATGATCAAGGACTTAAAAGCGCTTGAGAAGCTCGAAGTGAGGTTGGATTTGGATTTGCAGAATGACATAATTCTGCAATCCTTGACTGATGCATTTGGACAGTTCATCATGAACTACCATATGCATAAACTTCAAAATTTCTTGGCCGAACTTATGAACATGCTGGTTATCGCTGAGCTTTTCATGAAAGGTTCTAAAGGCTCAGTACTTGCTATGGAATGGACTTCTTTCAAGAGAAAGTCTTTTGGAAAGAAAAAAAAGTCTGTGAAAAAGTAGAAGTTGGAAGGAGAAAAGAAGAAAAAGATAGAGTTGAAGAAGAAGGCTGCTGACAAAGGAAAGTTTTTTCATTGCAACAATGACAGCCACTGAAAGAGGAACTGCCCTACTTACCTGGCTACCCTAAAGAAGAAGGAGGTAGGTCCTTCTGGAGGTATGCTCATTATTAAGTCTAACCTTATGATTTCTTCTGCATCCAGTTGGATGCTTGACTCTGGTTCTAGTGCTCATTTGTGCACTTCTATGCAGGATCTTGAGGATAGCAAGAGGCTAAGGGATGGTGAGATGATCCTATGCATCGAAAATGGAGCAAGAGTTACTGCCGTGGCCATGGGAACATACCCTCTTCGACTACCATCTGGTTTAGACTTAGTATTAAAAGACTGTTATTTTGTGCCTACAGCAAGCAGGAATTTGATTTCTATTTCTTGCCTTGCATTAGAAGGCTATGTAATTAGTTTTCTTAAGGACCATTGTAACATTCTTTATGAAAGAAATAAAATTGCAAATGGTTTTCTTATTAACGATCTTTATCAGTTACATGTTGATGTATCTATTTTTAACTTCGAGCAAAATGTGAATGCCATAAAATCAAAATATCCTAGGGATAGTCCTAATGATAGGTATCTATGGCACCTAAGATTAGGTCATATAGCAGAAGATAGGGTTAACAAATTGGAAAAAATCGGGACTATTGAGTCCATTGACTTTCGAGTCATATCCAATTTGTGAATCCTGTCTTCATGGCAAAATGACTAAGCTTTCTTTTGTAGGACATGGGGAAAGGGCCATGGATCTTCTTGCCCTAGTACATACAGATGTGTGCGGCCCATTTGATGTGTCGGCTAGAGGCAACTTTGTCTACTTCATAATCTTTACCGATGATTTATCAAGGTATGGATATGTGTATCTTATGAGACATAAGTCTGAAGCTTTTGAAAAGTTCAAAGAATTCAGACATGAAGTAGAAAAAGCAAACTGAAAAACCCATTAAGGTTCTTCGATCAGATCGAGGAGGTGAATACCTTAGTCGAAAATTCCTGGACTATCTCAAAGAAAATGGCATAGTCTCTCAATGGACTCCACCAGAAATACCTCAACTCAATGGGGTTTCAGAATGGAGGAGTAGGATCCTATTAGATATGGTCCGATCCATGATGAGCTTCACAGACCTTCCTAATTTTTTTTGGGGATACTGTTTGTTAATTGCAATATACTTACTGAATAGGGTTTCTTTTAAAACCGTTCCTACCACACCGTATGAAATATGGCATGGTAAGAAATCAAGTCTGAGTCATCTCAGAATTTGGGATTGTCTGGCTCATGTCAAAAGACAACAAGTGAACAAGTTAGACTTTAGGTCCTTTAAAGCTCAATTCATAGGATATCCTAAAGAGTCATTAGGATATTATTTCTATATTCCAGAAGATCATAATGTTATTATGAGTCGATATGCCATCTTTCTTAAAAAATAGTTTATTCAAGATAGCGGCATTGGAAAGCAGATCAAGCTCGATGAGAAAGACTCACAAGAGTAATGAGCTAAGGACCAAATGGAACCAAATTAGGTTAAGCCAATCCATACACTACCTCCTCCACCTCATAGATCGGAAAGAATTTTTCATCCTCTGAGAGGTACTTAGGTACTATTTATTCAAAGTACCGATGTTGAAAAACTTTAATAGAAACTCTTTCTATTATTTCACTCTCTGCCATGGCATGGGCCTTATGACATTGATTACTCAATATCATCATAGGGCGGCTCTCATCCACTGAGTAGATAGATTCCATCTTGGTGCAATCCGATCCTATTTAATGAAAATTGCTAATCCAGCCAACATACACCTCCGAAATTCTGAATGGCTAGGAGATCGAGTTATGGTGTAGTCACATAAACACCTCAGGAATAACTACGAGCACCTCAGGTCAAAGAAACAGACACAACACGTAGCATTGAGTCCAGTCAATCGACGAGAAGGATAGATTTCCTTTATGACCTACTCTAGAGGCCCCACCCTACAATGACCACCCACCGTGTTTCACACCAGACTTAGACCACTACACTAAAGAAGCGATTGTACACAACACTAAATCAATCACCATCCTCATGCATGATCCAGGTCAGGAGGCATTTTATGCAGTAATAAATGAAAAATTCATGTCCTAAATTTATCAACTCTTAAAAATATGAATTATTCATTACCATTAACTCAAGGATGTATTCACAGACACTAAAATAATACTTATATTTGATAAAAATAATATTTTCATTATTTTATAGATCAAAATTATAATTTTGCTCTTAGAAGTGTATTTACAAGTGTCAGCCAAATTCTGATTCTTAGGGGCAACACATAATCTAACAAACTCCCACTGACCTAAAGCCAAATTAGCTACAAAATCTAAGTCACCATCTTTCTCAAGGTGGGCATCAATCTTCTGCTGCGGATCCTAACGGCCTCATATAAGCGGGTCCGCACATTATCTATAGAGTCGAGTCTCTTGACCTCGATGTAACCCTTCTCAAGGTAATCACGGTTTGAGATGGTATCCGCCGCTCGATGTGCTTGAAATTTTTTTGTGAGACTAGCTCTTAGCAAGGGGCTATTGGGCCATTATTGTTGCAGTCAGAGGGAATGATATGATGGCATCACTTTAATTTCCATGGGAAAACTTTTGTACCAGAATGCCTCCTTTGTAGCTTCTGAGCAGTCGAGAATATTCGCTTTCATGGTGGAACTTTATCACTGCTTGTTGGAACTTTTCCCCAAATTTGATAGCTTTCTTTATACCATTGCACCCAACAGCTCCAGTGTTTGACTTTTCGAACATCTCATCGAACATAAAGGTCCGAGTCTGTATACCCCATGGAATTGGGTTCTCCATTACAAAGATCAACAAATATCCTTAGTTCTTCTCAAGTATTTAAGAACATTTCAAAGAAGTCTAGATGTTTTCATCTTAGATTTGGACTGATATCTTGTGAACTCAACGGCATGGGCCTATTTAGTCGTGTACATAACATCATACAGAGGCTCCTATTGCTGAAGATAAGGGATCTTGCTCTGCATTCTATTTCTCAGGTGATGCTAGGGCACATCTTCTTGAAAGATAACGCATGCCTGAAGGGTACTAAACCCTCTTAGAGTTTTTATAACTAAACCTCTTTAGTACTTCTTATGTACTCTTCTGCTGAAAGTCTAGCATCCTATTCGTCTATCTCTATAGATCTTAATTCCTAGAATAAAGGATGCTTCTCCTAAGTCTTTCCATGGAGAATTCTTTAGACAAACCACATTTTAACTATGGTCAACATGGAAATATCATCCGATAAGAAGGATATCAATCCATGTACAATACGAGAAAGACAACAGTGCTCCCACTGACCTTTTTAAAGATACATGGCTCCTCCTCATTTTTGATGAAACCAAACATTTTGATCACATCATTAAAATGAGTGTTCCAGCTCCGAGATGCTTGCTTAAGTCCATATATGGACCTTTGCAGCTTGCATACCTTGTGATCATCATCACTGGATGTGAAACCTAGCGACTATTCCATATAGATATCTTCCTCAAGATATCCATTTAAGAATGCCATTTTCACATCCATTTGCCATATTTCATAATCGAAATAGGCTACAATAGCAAGCAATGTGCGAATGGATTTTAGTATAGCTACTGACAAAAAAGTATCCTGATAGTCAATTCCTTCGCGTTGACTATAACCTTTTGCCACTAGTCTAACCTTAAATGTCTCCACATTTCCATCTGCACCAATCTTTCTCTTGAAGATTCATTTACATCCAATAGGTACTATGCCTTCTAGTGGATCTACCAAGATCCAGACTTGGTTTGAGTGCATCGAGTCAATTTCTGACTTCGTTACCTCTAACCATTTCTCCGAGTCGATATCTAATATCGCCTCATTATAGGTATTGGGATCATACCATGAACTCCATTACCTATGAGGAACATTTTCTCTAAATCCTCGA